>JAGFPH010002432.1:170164-184788 GCA_018207615.1 Philaenus spumarius | reverse complement strand
AAAAAGTAAATAATAAAAAAGGTTTATACTCCTTGATCTTGTTTGAATCTATATATTTAACTTGTAAAAAAACTTTCAGGTTTATATTTTGAAAATTTTCTAAACTGGAGCTGTTTAAAATGAATTGGTGGGTCCGGTACTCCTAAAGTCGAGAAACCCATTCATAAGTCAAGTGGCTCTAGATCGGGTAATTTTCAAGATAACAAGCTGAGACTCAGCTTAAATGTTTAAAATATATATTTTAACTCCTATGTCAAGTTTCAATTCGATATATTAAAATTCGGCCAATTTAGAATGATTCAACGCTTCATATATGAATGATACTTAAACTTTTAGTGATTTCCCCTGCTCCAAAATACATACCTACATTATCGATTTTTTTCCAGACAAACCATTGCTCGGACGAAATAAATGCATATGACCTTTTTTGTTGAAAAATACCTCCCCTACACGGTGGTATTTTTTTCTCTATCTTCATCCCAGCTTGAAATATTAAGGATAATCGAAAAAAAATGATAATCGATTTTTTTTTTCGACTTTGGGAAATCGATAGACTGGTAAACTTTTTTTTATGTTAATCTACATACTTTAAGGTACTTATAAAAAAAAATCAGCCGTATTGCAAATTACTGGTAGTTTTAACCTATACCGACTGGGCTAAAGATATAAACAAAGTTTTCTTAACTTATTTTCAATAACAAAAATAATAAAGAGGGTTAAAGGTACTTTTTGTACATTCTGTATACTGTAGAATAAAGTCAATGGTTGTAATTTTCCATGCAATTTGGGATGCCTCTTCATCTAAATATTTTTCTATAAAGTCAAAAGTGTAAGATTATTCAAACTTTTAGTTTTACTTCAGGTAAACTTTAAACTCTAATAACTCTTTAATAATGGATACGGTACAAGAAGTGAAGTGTATTAATGGTTCGGTAGTGTACCGTATACATTATGGTTACCATTACCATGTCAGCAGTAGTGACTCTTCAAGGGCATACATGAAGTGTGTCAAAAAATCTACTTGTACCGCCAGAGCTTCAATGCCCATTCTCCCCACCAACAGGACAGTAGAAAATGTTCGCCGAGGCAAACCTCATAACCACCCTCCTGATTATTTGTATCTGCAAGTAATTAAGGTTGGTTAAGAGGTCAGGAGAGGAAGCTACACAGTTTCGAACAATATTTGATGAAGAGTGTGCAAGGTAAGAAACTAAATTTTGAAAATTTTCACTACTAAATTTCTTTATATTTAGTTGTATATAGTGTACCTTGCAAAATGCCTTTTTTTAAACAAGGAAACTGCTAATTAATTGATGTACATGTAGAGGATAGTTGTACATAGATCAACATCAATACCTGCCCGACTGCTTGTATGCAAACCAGATTTAGTACGGTATTATTATTATTTTTTAAAATTTTCTTAACATTTAACCCTTTGACCGCCAACGTCCGAATGATCCAACGTCCACATAAGACCAATAGATGGAGCATGCCTATAAAGCTAACACTATAGCGGGTGAAGCCAGGTCGGCCATCTTGTCTGGGTCAGAAAGACATAAACGGCGCTCTCAATTTTGAATTATGCCAATGCTCTCGTTTCACTCAACGTGTGATTTAACATACTTAGAGTAAAGTTAAAATTTTGAAACTTCGCAAGTGTAAAGTTGACAAGTTGTGGGTGCTAATGAAAGGCATTAAAAATCAAATAACACTACTTTAGCCTTTTTAACACAAAAATAACTTTAACTTTTTATATACAGTTTTAATCATGACATAAAAAAGTTCGATTGCTACTACTTTTTTTATTTTTTGGTCAGGTACGTTAAAAAACGGTGGAAATTGTAGCCTTAGAACTGAATTTTACTAATCCTATTTTTTTTTTTTAATTTGCTAATTTAGTTTCGTAGATAACTCAGTTAAAGTTAAAAAGTTTTGCCGCGGCGGAAAGAGCGTTCCGCCCATCGACCTGCAAGTGTTGGTATGGCAAATTCGTTGTAGATACTGCATGTATATTTGTATTAACAAGTACTGTAATGACATTTTTGTGATAACTAGTATATTACTAATACTATAACAATAAACAAAGTTTAGTTTTTGTTAATGTCTGGTACTTTAACGGGAAAGGTTTCATTCCTGAAATACCGCTTAATATTTTATGGCGTCTCAATTATTTTTTTTTATTTTAGATATTGTCATAAATTTTTAATTAGTGGACTAGAAATATTGATTGTACTGAAAAGCATTAATTAAGCCTGGCATTATTTAATACAAATTGTTTAGTATCTATTGACATAATATTAAAATTAAGTGGGTAGAGATCCGAAAATACTTTGAAAATAAAATCTTTTCTTACATTACCTGAAATTGTCGTATATAAATGTTATATTGAAAAAGTATAGGACATAAAGACAATGAAAAAATATGTTTTAAAAGTTTATTTTTACAATGTAAAGTAGTAAAAGTTGAAAATCTATAGTATGTGAACACTAATCGAGCAAAGAATATAATATTTTATATAATCAAATCACATAGTTTTGATAACATGAAAAGATTTTAATTTTCTTTGTGTTCAAAATTTGATAATATAGTTCTTTTTATTGGTGATTACAATGAAGTTTGAAAGTGAAACATAGGCTACTAATATACAAATATTTATACTATTTTTAAGGTTCGAAATATAATGATAATCTTACAGAAGTGCTACTATTATTAGTGAATACAAACAAGTTTGATTGTTGAATATGGATTACAAACATTAAATAATTTGTACAATTCTATTTCACAAACATTCCCTGTGCGAATGACAATAGCAAAGGCTAGAGCTACTGGCGTTGACGCTCGCGTCTAGGATGAGTCATGCCTATCCGCCGCCATCTTGTCTGGGTCAGGCGGACAGCTCGGCTTCACCGGCCGACTAGCTATGCTCCATCTATTGGTCTTATGTGGTCGTTGGATTGATCGGACATCGTAATTTCTGGCGAAAAACGCCAACGTCCGATCGATCGGACGTTTTGTAAAATCGATATAATTTCGTTATTTAAACAGATAGAGAGTCCTAGTTTCGTGTTTTGTTATCCTAAAAGAACAAACTAAAGGATATTTAATGTTATTATGTTGGTACTACTGTTTCACAAACATATACAGCTGGGTTTTTTTGCGCGCGAAGTCGTGTGATTGACTTACGACAGTCTGTCACTAGCTACTGATCGTAGTGTGTTTATACGTTCTATTTGTATTATTTAATTGTTTTTTATTGTGGTTTAGTGTTTTAGTTGTTTTTTATTTTTAGTTTTTAATGTGTTACTAGGATACGTATTACAAAATAACTAATACTAACTGATCAAACAACTACAGAATAGAGTCTGCACCGTCCACACTTACATAAGGTAAGAATAGGATCTAAATCGATTTTTCCATGTTTTAGAAAATATTTTTTTTCTTTGTTGTTTATCATTACATTCTCTTAAAATTTTTTACAGGGCTTCATTATTGCATTTACTTCAATATAAAAATTAATTTTATGTATAAAATATTTTTTGTTTATATTGATTTTTTAGCTCAAAATATATTTGTCTTTTGTTAACAAAATTTGATTTAAGGTTTTTATTACTTTTCGAATATACAAATTGAATTAAACTTTGTTTGCATATGTTTATCTTATAGAATACCGTAACTAAAGACAAAAATTTTTTTTTTAAAATATTGTTCTAGCTTCAATAGCAAGGATTTTAGAACGCTTTATATAGAGTACTGCAAAAACAGTGATTTAGGCCGTGGCGGTTTAGGCTAGTCAGCCGCGCTAGATGCCTGGCGTCGAAAGGGTTTTAATAAAGAGATTATTACTACATGAGTAAAATTTATAATATATCTATCATCACTAATAGTAAATTGTATACCAATAAAAATATAATAAGAATAATATACAATTAGCTATCCCACATACAGTTAGTGTCAGATGTACATTTTTGTATAGGGTACATACAGATAAATGCATTGTGAGTTTAATGAATTTCCATCTTAATACCCATAGTTAGTTTTCAACTTTTTAATGGCTAACTAAGACTTCCTGATCAATAGTAATTGGTTCTCTTAACTTAATAATGGTGTTACAGTTCTTATTTATTACTCAATAAGTCAAACAAAAAACAATTTAATGACATTTAAAAAGTATATGCCACATATAAGAAATTGTAATGTTTCTTTTTCTTTCAGGGTTCCAATTGAAGTATCTGGGAAAATTGGCTATGCTTCATTTCAGCCAACTATGTACCGGGCTCGAAGACAGCTATGCCCAAATATACCTTCAACTCTTGTTGAATTTGGGGAGTCGCTTCGTCTCCCGAAAATAGGAGGTTTAGTTAAGCTGTTGGTGGAGGCCAATACTTCAGAGAGGTACTGCACGGAGATGAGGAGATGAAGATTTATATCACCAACACTAGGCAACTTACTCGGAACAGCTACTGAGCTTCATTTGGATGGAACCTTTAAAGTAGTTCCCAGACATCCCTCTTGCCGGCAACTTTTCACAATTATGTCCTTACGTTTTGACCATGTAAGTAGATAACAAAAAATTTAATCAAATTCTTTTATCATTTATTTATGTAGAATATTCTTTCCGTCAGCAAATACTACAATATCCTATTCATAGACTGAAGGTATTTGAACAGGGGGTGTATTACTCAGGTTTGAAGTTGTACAATGGACTGCCTCAGTATTTGAAAAAAATTGATTCCCAGTGTGAATTTGAAAAAAATTAAAAAGATACCTCACTGAGCGGGCATTTTACTCAGTGAGAGAGTACTTGACAAGTAGTCCTTGAGGCTATATAACATTGTTGATTTGTCTGTAATAATGTATTATACATATATATTTTTTTTATATCTTGTATATTTATTGTTCTAACTTGTTTAAACTATTTTATTTATTAAAATATTAAAGTATTATGTGTATATGTATTCTAAGTGTAGGACAACTCACATGTATACTTCAGCTTTGCTGAAATTTGTATGCCGTAAATGAGGCTAATAAATCTAATCTAATCTAATACTTGTTAAATTTAAAGTAACAACAGTTGGTACTAGGTAAAATTCCACACTACTTGTGTTATATTGGAAGAAATTGTTTTTTAATGAATGGGCAAACAAGTTTGATAAAATACAGTCAATACATTCCATGAGATTTTTAGTAAGGAGAGAAATCTTCGTGGGCGTCATTGACTCTTTTAAATTAACTAAGTTGATGGAAGTAACAATTTTAAGAATTTTGTAATTATAATTTTTGTCTTTAAATTAAGATGGATTTTTAGGATGTAATAGTTTTTGGAAAATAAAAATATAATATTCAACAAAATTCATTTTCTAAAACTTTTTGAGTATTTGTTAGTTTTATAATTTAAAAAAAAAAAAAAAAACACTCACACATTTAATAAAATAGCCTCAACATTTTCAAGAGCTAGGGATAGAAATACTTATAAATATAAGTAACAGACCATTAAAAATTTAGGAAGAAGGTTAACAAAAATATTTTAATATTTGTCTTAGGCTTTTCCTGTAGTGAGTGCCCTCATGGATAGGAAGAATATGACATGGTTCTAAGGTATGTACTGACATTAGAGCCTGCATTGTCGCCCAGGCCCAGAACCATATTCACTGATTTCGAAACTGCTTTACAGTCTGCAGCTAGGACTGCATTCCCTAACAGCCAAATGGTGGGTTGCTGGTTCCATTCAGCAAATGTAAGTTAGAATTACAATGTATTTATTTTTCCTTTACATTTATATACAACTAGGGGAAACCCATGTGTGCTCCGCACGCCAACCCCGTTGGAACTTTCTATACACATAATCATGTTATTTTTTATTTACAATAAAGGTGTAGGATTAATAATAAACCCAAAGCTAAGATGGTAAATAATGTTAAATGTTCAAATCAAATTATTTCGTATATTTTATAACAGCTATTATATGTTTTTATCAAAATGAATTATAGCCTATGTTACTCAGGGATAGTGTAGCTTTTTATTAGTAAAACTATTTTTTCAATGGGTTATAAGTAGTTCCAGAGATTACCCCTTACATACAAACAAATAAACTTTACCTCTTTATAATATTAGTATAGATACGCACATAATGAAAAACATAATATTAATTTGTTTCTAAAAAAAAAACTAAAAATAACAGTACTTATTTTGTAAAGAAACAAAATAATACTTAAAAGTTACAGTTATTGGTTTCTAGAGTTCCTGTTTTCAGGGTTACCTTGACATTTACTTTTCCTATACATATTGTATTAACTGTGAAATATAAGTAATCTGCAAAGAAAAAGTATAGAGTAGTATATAAGCACTTCCATAGAGCAGATAAGAAATGTTGATCTCTAGAATAGAAAACAAATTATTATTTAACTTCTTGAATACAGTTGTTGAATTTAATCAATTCCTATAAAAGTGAGTGTACGAGCATATGAGTGTAACATTTAATAAAACAGCTGATTTCACCCAGGCCCCGATTTAGGGTAAGCTTCACCCTGAGCAAAACCTTTTGTAGCCGCCCCCCTCCCACAAAAAGTTACTGAAATATTTGTGATTTCTTTAGTATTGTTGGGTTACCCCAATAATGGTGGGCTGATACCATATACTGTTGTAAAAATAACGTGTTGGGTATTAACCTGAAATATTGTGTGTACCGTTGATAAAAAAAAAAATAGGCTTATATTCTTTTTTAAATACAATTAATTTGTTATAACTACGTATTTAATGCAAACTGCAAACATGCATGAACATAATTTTAAAGGTACCAACCAGTTTGCGCATTTCTAATTTTTTAAGTGTAAAACCAATTTGTTTTTAATAATGCCTACGCAATTTAACAAGTTTGTTGTGTCGTTCCCGTTTTTTACCAATATTTTGGAAATCATTTTAAAAATCTTCAAAAATTTTCCGCCCCCCAGAAATTGCCGCCCTGGGCAATTGCCCAGTCTGCCCATTGGTAAATCGGGGCCTGATTTCACCCATCATCTGTAAACCCAGTGTATATTATAGTTTGAGGTTATGTTTACAACTGAAATCATTATAATGTCTTGTGAAGTTGATTTTTTAAATATGAGCTAAATAACTAATGTATTATGTAATATACGTTATAATATTTGCTTTGAGGTTATAAACTATATATAAATACAACATTTTATCATCAATATATTTTTTTATACAAATTTAAAGAAAAGATACATATTATTTTAGCTTAGGAAACATTCCTACATCTAAACAGCTGATTTCACCCATCATCTGTAATACACAAACCTAGTATAGATTGCTATACCTTTGGGGTTATGTTTACAACTTTAATAAATGTAAGTCTTGTAATATTAATAACTTCTAAATCATTTGATCTATCAATATGAAATAAAAAGCAATTAAAAGATAATATTTGTATCTTTCTTTAAATATATAATAACATAAATAAAATTTTTTTATAAATATTCATACAGTTTTATAATCCTTATAATTGTACACATTTACCAAGTTAAAAATCCCTGTCAGCATAATTAGGTAGGCCTAGATAAAGTGTGTTGTTTTTAAATAGTATTTTGTTGAATGATGTATTTCTGATGTGTATCTAATTAATCCGCCTGTGATTTTTCACGGGGGTTTACTAGTAATATACATATTAACATGTCATGTGTAGTGTATGCTTCGATATAATTAATTAAAGCTTATTATGTAGTTTACATCATGATAATTTGTATAAGGATGTACTTAAGAGTGGTATATGTAACTGGTTAACAAATTATATTAGTGGTATATTAGACTCATCAATTTGTCAGAATAATTAATACATTTACTTGAATAGTTAACATTTTGGATTCCCTGGGGTCAGTTCTATGAGCAATTTTGTTAATAACTTACATTACGGTAGTAATTTTTGTTGAAATCTTTATTTTACTGGTAGTTTTAACGGTTACTTGTTTTGCTATAGCTGATTTAACAGAGATAACACAAAAATATATATAAATATCAATTATTATTATACTTTTTACGTCATTTTACAGGCTATGTGCCGTCATGCCCGGAGATTGGGGTTGCTTCGGAGGATGGAAGATGACGGAAATATAAAGCGTGTAGTTAAGATGGCAATGAGTTTACCGTTGTTGCCAGCTGCACAAATTCTGGATGGATATAGGGCAATCGTCCATACTCGGTTGAAAAAGGGGTTCACCAGTATATGGAACGGTTTCTGCAGTAGACTACGTTCAGCGGACTTGGCTAGATGGTATGTATTAGTTTTATAACAGTAATTTAGTACATCATAATTCCAGTAAATTCTGGTACCGGTACTAATATGTGTAAATTGTGAAATTTTAGTAGAATTAGTTTAGTAGTTTTTGAGAATATAGAAAAAGTAAGTGGATCATTATTTAATTTTAAGGGTACCGGTAGTTATTCCATTTCATCTCTTTGCTAATCAAATTGCAAATAGTTTATTATTCCTTAAAAATAATACTACATATTACATAATTTTAGGTTAATAGCTTGTAGGATGTTATTAGATTTGCCATTTCACCATCAGTGTTATCTTCATTTTCTGTAAAACTATGTTCAGACTCATCGCCTGTGTAGTTGTCACCACTGTCACTTTCAATTAATCTCTCTTTTATTGCCTTTAGTTGCTTTCATTTTTGTTCTTTGTTAGCCTTGGCTTTTTGTTTTGTTTTTCTAATTATTCTTCAACCATTATATTTTTTACAGGGGTAGTGGAAAATGCACTTTTCTTTTTGTTTATTAGTGCTAGGTTTTAGTTCTTGCAAAGAAGTATAAATATTTTTTGCCTCGTAGCTTCAGACTTGTGAATTGTAACGTCATGTATCTTTTTCGAAAAGCGTACAACCGTACCTCCGAGCGTGTTAGTTTTTTATCCACGATTCAGGAACTTTTAGTTAGCTTACATCCTTTTGTACTTGTTGTCTACGAAGTCTATGATAAATTTTACCATTTGTCGATATATTCGTGTAACTGATCCTCTAATTCCATTTAAAACACTCTATTAAAAGAAGAGTTTGGCTGAAACGGTATTGTTGAAGTTACATGTTCATATTGTGACATGGATTTATAAATTTTTAAATATCTGATGAGGATTACATAATTTAAATTCCTGCATTTGTCAACACTTCTTACACTTTCATTACCTTCAAAACTGGATTTTTCATATTACTTTCTAAAACGCTGCCTTTGTCAGTCTTTTGATGTTGATTGCATGGAATTTATCAAATATTTCGGCAACTGAAACAAAATCAAATTAGGCTACATACATAAAAATAATATTACACGGTTTAGTTTAAGTTGTAAACCTGAAAACCACAACATTTATAACAGACTGAAGGAATGAGGTACAATTTAACATGTTTCGCTGTTCCCCATTCAACTGTGTTTCATTGTACCCCGAAGTGAGGTTGAGAATTAAACTGTATCATGGTTATAAACTAATTAACATAATTACTTAATAATTTAAAGATTGTTTGTTTATAACATATTAATTAACATGGTAGCATTAAATTTTAAATAATATCTAAAATACACGAGAGAATAAAAACTGAATATGTTAAAAAATACTTACTTTGCCATTACAGAAATCAATTAATATCATCTGCTCTCTTGCTACTTGAAGAATTCCTTCCAAATTACACCTGGTTATTACAGATATTGAATATAATATCATACAACAATATCAGCTCATTTGAATAAAAATATATGATTATAAACTTTCATTGTTCCCATGTTTCATTGTACCCCGCCCGTCTTCCTCTACACATACCCATACAGAAGAATTATATATATAAAGATATTAGTGTGTCATGTAATTGCAGTTTCTAATAATTGTTTTGTTTGTGAAAATACATATTTTTTTAAAATCGTCATTGAATTGTTTCTGTTTTATTATAGGTATGGGTGTCCTGTCCCTCACTGTTTTTGGACAAAGGCGCAGGACAAACAATGACCAAGAAGCCTACCATAGAACACTCAAACAAAAGATGTGTCAAATTCATCCTGATGTATGGATTTTTACTGGTATTTAATTAACTTATACTTAATTAATGCAAAAATTTGTCATTCTAGTAGATTTTAGGACATTAAAAATAAATAAATAAATAATCGTAAAAACTTCTTGCATTTTTTTTTGGAATAGCAGTAATAAATGAAAATGTTTCAAAGTTTTAATTTAGTTAAAAAGTTTGAGTCATTTCATAACTGTACTTTGGTCCCTATTTATTTTTGATTTTGCAGTTTTTCGGTAAAAAAAAGTTAAATTTTAAGCTCAGAAAATAAATTAATTTAAAGTTATTTAAATGTATTACATTAAACACAATTAATTTATTTAAAATTATAGAATATGTAAATTATTGTTTTAGATGGACTACGAATCCAGGAAAATCCGTATTGCCAGTGCTACATGTACTTGTCTCGTGGCCACATTGTAGCAAGGCCTCAAAGTCATCAGTACGTGGCTATGGATGAAAGGATTCGAGCAGGAGCAAGTGCTCTTGTATCAGGGAGATACACCACCCTGGAGTTTCTTTTGTCCTCTAGCCATGCACTTAATGACATTCAAAATGAGGCTGGAAATATTGCCAGTGATGGTGAACTTTCCGAAGATGATGTAGAGGTACCCCCACCACCGTCAAATACTGGAAAATGTGGTTGCAGATGGAGGACATGGCAGAAGGGGACGCAGGAGAGAAAGGAGAGTTGCAGCAGTGCGTGGAGCTCCAGCACCACGTGGAGCTCCAGCACCTCGTGGAGCTCCAGCACCACGTAGAGGTCGAGCAGCTCGTGGAGCAAGAGCAGATTGTGGAGGTCATGCAGTGCGTGGAGCTCAGAGAGCGCTCCAAGCTCGCAATGTTCAAGGCAGAGGTAATGGGAAATATATTTACACCATTATTATAATCTCAAAAACTAAATATTAACAGTACTGAAAAGGTTTATATTAATATTTGTATATTATATAAACTACCTGTGGTCGTGGTCTGCCCACATAGAATGTACAAAATGTTCCAAATATAAGTAGCACCATTATTGTTTGTTGGGATGTTATAGGTTTTTAAGTTATAACATAAAGAATTTTTATGCAGAGTCAGATTGTGTAAAATCTAGATTAGTTATGCTTTTTGTCATGTTGTCGATGCACCGGTCACTGGTGGACGGAAAGATTACATCAGTAATTTCCATCATCATTACTATTTATAGGCCTATATATAGAAATTGCGGTATTTTACAGGCTATTAGATTTAAAATATAATTGTTCGTTCAGGACTAAACTACTCTGGTGCAAATTAGCTTGGTAAATGTCATATTCTTCCAATGCATTCATTAGTCGATCTTTGTTACATAAATGCAGAGGGATTAAATTTACTGAGAAATTGTCATTGTTTTGTGCAATGTCTTTTTTTAGGTAAATGTTCTTTAAATCTATCCTTGAATTTTGTGGATAAATTTAGATAGACTGAACAAAAAAATAGATTACCACTGAAAATTTTGAGAAATTACTTTCTATTTTCTATGTTATAGAGGTGGAGAAATATATTATCATTCTTTTTACTATAACATTCATTATTTTTTTCTTGTGTCTTAATTTATTAATTTTTTATAATGTTACATACTAACCTAACATCAATAATGTTCAATTGAAGTAAAGATTGGAATTAAGTTTGAATACATATATATTTACGTATTAATCCTTTTGTATAGTAGTACGCTTTAGTTAAAAACATTTTCAAGGATTTGATTTCGTACTCTAAGTCCTTCTAAAAAGAATATAAATCTATAATTTAACAATACACATATTATATTGGTCTATTGGTTAGCAAATGATTTGTGAGAGTATTAACAAGTTTGTTTTTTCAGGCAGAAGTGGTGCACCACCAAATTTAGAGTCCCAGATACTCAGCCTGTCACAAATGGACATTATGGTAGACGATGTCGAAGCAAGTACCATTGATCTTCGTTGTGTTACTTGCACCATTAATAGAAGGTCTTACCTTGCAACCACCTCGACGTGTGTGGAACGTGTGTACTGCGGCATAGGCAAGGACTGAGAAATGACCATAAGAGACTGTTAAATAGTGTCGTCTGCCCTACATGAAGAACATTTGTGGCAGGGTATTTGTGTGTGTACACCTAAACTAGCAGGTACTCAATACCACAGCGCACAAAAACAGCTGTTCATATAAAAAGCTTAGCAACACGTCATGCTTGTTTACACATTCATTACCATAGCAACTTTAATCAGCATTTATAATCAGTTTATTATTATTCAAAACCAACAGCTTTTTGGGTTAGATTGACCAACTTAAAGCAAACAAAAACCAAAATCAACTAAATAAAATTGCTTACGATATTTTAATAAATAACTAATGAGCTTGACTTGTGAGAAAGTAACTCAGATATAATAAAACCTGAACACAAATTCTCACAATAAATACGTTTACTAACCTCAAACGCGTTTCAACGACAATGTCGCCATCCTCAGTGATGCACGGGCTACAGTAACCAAACTATAACTGATCTAACAGTGTGACAACGCACCGTATAAATACCTAACCAGAAGGGGCGTACCCTACAGGGGGCGTGTCATAACCTATGCTCAGGCGTTAACCACCGCCTACCGTTTATCAAATATCTTAACAATATAACTAAATAAGATTGCTAAACTAATAATAATATTTAACAAAACATAGCATTATTACATTAAACCCAACACATTGGACGCTTGGGAGACTTTTTATATTAACAAATACCGTAACATAATTGTGAATAATGAATTAGGTAGGTCCTTTACAGAATTCTTTATTAACATACAAACTTTCACATTTATAATATGAGTAGGATGAAGTGTATGTAAAAATGTTATGTATAAACAGTACTGTATAGGGATAGGCTATGTTGTCAATATATTTTATTAAAAGTGTGTAGCCTAATGTATTTAATAGGCCTATGTGTAGTGTAATTAATGTGTGTAAAATAATTAAATTCAAATTAGTAAACAGGGAAAATAAAAAAATGTATTACCGGAATATAAACTTAAAATTATGCCAAAAGCATTTAATATCTAAAGATTAAAGTTAGTCAATGCAATGCCTATGTGAAAGTAGGCAAACCTTTAATGTAATTATATGGCAATATTTTTCTTAAATTACATGTGTGAAATTGATCTCTGAATATTTTAACATTTACTAAGTGCAAATAAGTGTGATTCATAGTAAAAACCAAGTGAAATGTATGAAATATGTAGTGACAATAACTTGTGGTCAATGCTTTTTAAAGGACAAAATTCATTATGAAGGCTAATAAAACTTATGGGAAAGTATTGACGTAAATACTGTAAGAACAATTTGACATACTATATCAACTCCTATAAAAGCGAGTGTACTTAAGTATGTTCGTGAGTAACAATATAATATAACAGTTGATTTCACGCATCATCTGTAATGCTAAAACAAAACCTAGCATAGATTATACTTTGGGGTTATGTTTACAACTTCAATCAATATAAGTCTTGCTAAGTTGATTTTTTTTTAATATGAGTTAAAGAACTAATGTAACCTATAATATGTTATAAGATTTGCATTGAGATTATAAAATGAATATAAATAAAACCTTTTATTATCAATATATTCATTTATACAAGTTTAAAGAAGAGATATCTATTTGTTTAACTTTGGAAACATTCGTACATCTTCATATAACATTTAAACATATTCCATTGTTTAATTTCTTTATTATAATATTAATAACTTCTAAATCATTTAATCTATCAATATGAAGTTAGACAGCAACTAAAAGATAATATTTGTATCTACATTTAGATATATAATAATGAATATAAATACAAAGTTTTAACAAATAGGCCTGCAGTTTTATAATCCTTATAATTGTACACATCTACGGATTAAAAAATCCCCGTCAGCATAGCTATTTCTAGATAAATTCTGTTGTTTTAAAATTATGTATTTCTGATGTGTATGTGGATTTTTTTAATAACTTTAAAATTTGAAATACGTAATTTATGCAACAATTTCTCAGTAGTAATACTATTGACAGTGACTAAATATATGATTATCAGTGTATAGATAGATTTTGTAATATAGCCTAGGCAATGCAAATAAATCCAACCAAATTTAACCCAACAAGCGATCTCATGAATAATTAAAAATTGTAAAAAAAGGAAAATGTGAATTTAAAAAAAATATTTTAAAATAAAATCCTGTTAAATTATTAGGTTAAAATATTAATTGAAAAACATGTATATCAGAAGTATAGGCCTACATATAGAGTTATTATATTTAGTGAATAGGTGCATTCAATTTAATTAACAACTTCAAAATAATAAAATGGAAGGCATTTAAATGTTTAAATTTTGTTAGTTCCTAATTATAATTGTATTCAATTGCTTGTCTTTTTTGGTAACTTACTATGGTATGTAACATGATTGGTCAGGGATGAAGACTGTGTTTGTAATTTGTGAAAATAAATAACAATTATATGATATACTGTAATATATTATTGAAAAATGAAAGAAACAATAAATCCACTGTACCACCTAAATGTTTTCCTCATTTATATTAATGGAAAATCAA
>JAGFPH010002432.1:155252-165971 GCA_018207615.1 Philaenus spumarius | reverse complement strand
AATCCAATTCTAATATTAAGCCTTTGCTTATGCAATTATTCCTAACAGGGTAAAACCAATAACTTCCCGATTTTAGAAAATTTTCCATTTTCTTTTAGCGGGAAGTTAAAAAAGATAAAAACAAAAAAACCAAGAAGTTAAAGAGTGTTTGTGTCACCTTAATCTTCACCGTCCTCAAAAGTTTCAGCTGGTTTTTGGTCACGTTCGGTGCAATTTGTGCATGATGGTAGAGTATGTTCCTTACAGATCGGAGTGTTACATTTGTGGCAAATGACAGTGGTTTTCCTGTTTTTTTCGACGAGGACAAATACCACAAACACTGTAACGACCTTGTTGAACAGGCGCTGCTTGTGGTTCTTGTCTTGCTGGCTGCAATTTGAATATTTGAATCTGCTCATCCTCGATTGGTCCTGCAATTGGGTAGTTTGCAGCAACTCTTCTTTGTGCATGTTCCGAAATAGGTTGACAACCAAGTCTTTTCAAGAAGTTTTTTCTTGAAGACGTGTTGTTTTTAATGACTTCTATATTGTTGGATTTCCATACAACAAAGGCGTTTATTCCACCAACATTCAGCTCGAAGAAAAAACATGGTTAGTGGCCAGCGGTTTAATATTCTTGCTACGATGTACTCTTTTTGCATAGCGTCACTGACATCTACTCCGCATTTGTTTTTATTGTAGAAAGTTATTATTGGTGGTTTACATGCATCACCAGAGCTTAAATCAATTTCATCGTCCTCATGAAATGTGGAAAGTAATAACACAAACATTTTATTGGTTGCTTTGTAAGAGACTAGTGTTTCGATCAAAGTGAATGCAAACATTGAACTACTTGTTGGTCTTTTGTTTCCTTTATCTTCTGTTATAAGTTCTAACGGGATTTCACTTTTGTTCTTGCTAATCGTACCAACCAACGTCAGTTGTTTTTTCAGAAGATCTTGTGCGAGAGGGATCGATGTGAAGAAATTGTCACACGTTATGTTTCGTCCCGTATTTTCTATATGCGATACCATTCTGTTTACTACATCTCTAGTAGATATACTTACGAAAAAGTTGCCTCGGTTTTGATTAGGAATAAATACCTCCAAATTGGATGTGTAGTAAGTTTTTGAATCTGTGACTGCCCAAACTTTCCCGGCTTCTTTGGCATATATACGCGGAAGCTGCATTTCCCACGAAAGTTTGGCTGCATCTCGTCAATTGTGACGTATGCAGCCAAACTGTGGCTGTAGTTTTCCTTATATCGACGGGAAAAATCTTCAACAAATTCTCTGAAGCAGTAAAGTTTGTCCTCTTCTTTTCGCTGTTGTCTGTCCTCACTAGCTACGTCATCAAATCGCAATTTTTTCATCAAAAACTAAATCAACTCACACCCATGATAAGTCCAAAAAGTTCCACTCCAAGACCGTCTTTTCTCCACAAGTCCAATACGTTTTGCTTTGCTTTATAGTAACTTTGGAGTTGCTTTATAGTAACTCCCGAAAAATAAAGTAATCCAATAAGTCCTTTTATTTCACTTGGTTTCCCTTGCATCCCGTTATCGAGCATAATTTTCTTGTACTTGTCTTATTTTTACATTTGTATATTAGACAAGTCTTTCAATGATAGAGTCAGGAAAAAATAAACTCAAGCATTCTATTTCACTACGTGCAACTAGCTTGTCTTTTAGGCCCGGGAAGTTAGTTACAAGGTTATGTCTCCTGGTTCTTTCAGGTTTTGGTTGAGGAGTATTCGACCAAATAGTGGGAATAGGCTTATTCCTACCAGAGTAAGTTGGGTTAATAAGCTCTGGTTGGTTTTGTGGCACATTTGTTAATGAAAGATTAATAGGTACATTATAGTGGTTGGGACCAGGAACGGAGAGTTCGAGTTCATTCAAATGTGTATAGATATTTTATGTAGGTGTGTTCTCCTCAAAACCTTCTTCACAACCACTATTATCAGCAGTGTTTTTCATCACATCGTCATCCTCAACATCACTATAATCAGAGTACGGGTCTCCTAATTCACTTAAGGGTAGTCGATCATTGCTCTAACTATATATTGCTCCCTTTCATACGAATCCATTTTTACAACTAACAAATGGTACACAAAAAGTGAGTGTTAATAATAAAACAAACACTCAAACACGCAAGTTAGCAAACTGCTCACAGTTAACAAAAACAAACACTACGCGGTTACACGCCTGTTAGCAAATTGCTCACGGTGACAAATAAACATCCAAGCGATGCTCGTGACTGGCAAAAAACGGGTAAAGTCTGGTAGAGGAGTGGTTAGTAGGGGAGAATTATGCCCCTCCCCCCCTTACTGATTACAAACAAGGAAAGTACAGCTTTTTCTCCAAAAGTGCGGCAATTTGCCGCGGGTGCGTGTACTCACGTGTTAATTGCTCCACAATTGGGATCTCCAAAAGTACAATATGTGCAGACAATTTTAAATGGGGGAGTTCACCTACTTTTTAGTGACCATTGAAAATATGAATTTGAAAATTAAAAAATGTCCCGACATTTTCCAATATGGTGGTCAAATTGACAAAATTTGTAATGGAAGGCAATGTATTGTATTGTGTATTCAGACTCTAAAGACCATTTTAGGACTTTTTTATTCTTGAAAAAGTTTTCATAAAACCAACCGTTTTAGCTGTAGCACTAAAAATTATAAACAAATCTATGTTTTAGTTATGTAAAAGGCCAGTTTAAAATTATTTCAAACTGAATTTAACTTTTTGATTTTATGGTTGTTTAAATATTTCTAAAGTATTAACAGAGTTAAAAATAAATTGTAAAATGTACATATTTTATTAGCCTTCTATCTAATGAAAATAAATATTTTAAATTATGGTACAAACGCTCGAAAACCTTAGTGGAAACTAATGAAAATTGATAATTAAAATTATAATAACACTAGGGGAGGCCCCTGCGTGCTTCGCACGTCAACCCGCGATGGAACTTTCTAAAAACATATGTTATATTTTATTTATAATGCATTTTATATAGAACCCAATACAAACCATTTTTGGGAATGACAACTCTTAAATTAGTACTTTTTTCAACTATAAACTAATTTTGCTCGGTAACCGTTTGAGATAGAAAAAAATGTTAAATACAAAAATTGTAGATAATTGAATTCCACACTAAGGATTTTTCATCAAATTTAAGATCATATCTTTCGTTTTCCCACTATAGCAAAAAATATAAAGCCATTACAAAACCGTTTTTTGGAACGACAACCCAAAACTACCCCTAAAAGTTTGAATATTAAAATGAAATTTCTTTAGTTTTCCTATTTATATCACTAAGTATACACATGCAAAATTTCATGGGAAGGGGGAGAATTAGTGATGATCAGTGAGTGAGGGCTTTGCCTTTTATACTACATATAGAGATTACACAAAAATCTTAGTGGAACCTATCAATTTATTCTAAAATGAAGTGTTTTATAAATACCCCATCGTTATAAATACAAGCATGAGCCCGAGTGAAGGTGTGTTTTGTTGTCCTTGAAAGTACAGTATGGTAGAGTGCAATATTTCTGGTTCTTTTTAGCTTGCATTTCATCTACTGTACATAACGGGTTTCACAGTAGACTACTGGTTATTCAAGAATATATTCTTAAAATTAAATCCTAAAAAAATTGAAGTTCCCGAATGAAATAACTTTCCTTTTCTCAGACAGTAACCATAAACATAAAAATAATTTGTAGGCCAAACATTTTTGTTATTTCTTATGTATAAACTATTTATTAACTTAAATTCAATATTAGTGGTTATTTTTGTAAACATTTGTTGAGTATAATTATGTTGTTAATTTTTGACATAAAGTTTATCAAAATGTATGTTAACATGAGAATACGTTACCACAGTTTAGCGGCATCAATTCTGTTTTATATAAATTATTTTTGTATAAAAGTAAAGTAATATTAATCATCTTTTGGTTCTGTTGAAGGCTAATAAATTAAATTATGAATTGTAGCCTAAATATAACACTTAAACAATATTGCAAGTGTAGCGTAACAATTTTAAATAAAACTAAACTAGGATGTATTTTTAGATTATATTGAAAATACCAGGATATTGTAAATCTAAATTGGACACATTCAATAATATTAACCGTACCGGTGACATTAAAAAATATTAAAGGTTTTGTAGATTGAGGCTCCAAAACGGTGACCCACTGGTAACAGTCCTGTCTGTAATGAACGAGATGAATTATTTAAAAACGACTTTGTAAAATCGCTAACTTCAGGGCGGCCTCTAGGAAATTTGATAAATAGGCCTATTCCATCAATACATTAAGGTTTATATTTATTTTACAAACTACAATGTAAACAATCGATGTATATTTATTATTAAAAATGTACTGCATTGTATTCATTAGTTTATCTTAACAATATTTTCAAGTTTTTTTAAATAGGTAAATGAAATATAGTAAAACCTCTTTCGTAATAATAGTTTTAGAGTGTGTAAATTACAAACTGCAAACTTTATGTAATTTTAAACCTCACATAATGTGTCGAGAATCGTACATTTCAATAAGAGATAATCAACTCCTTATAAAAGCGAGTGTACGTACGTACGTAGTAACAACATAATATAACAACTTATTCTACCCATCAACTGTAGGCCTAATACTTAAACAAAACCTAGCGTAGATTATACTTTCGGGTATGTTTACAACTTCAATCAATATAAGTCTTGATAAGTTGATTTTTTTTTTTAAATACTATGAGTTAAAGAACTAATGTAGCCTATAATTAGCATTGAGGTTATAAAATGAATATAAATAAAACCTTTTATTATCAATATATTTATTTATACAAGTTTAAAGAAGAGATAACCATTCGTTTATATTCGGAAACATTCATATATATCTTCGTATAACATATAAACATATTCCATTGTTTAATTTCTTACCAGTATTCAGTTTCATTTGGTCCAAGTCTGGGCCTGGACCAAATGAAATGGCATGGACTTTGTGTTATTTTACTTTCGGTATTAAGGCAAGTTGGACCCTTTGAAACCTGGACTTTAACAAGGCTTCCCAATGTCAAAAGCTATTTTTAAATAGTCAAATTTATGATTTTGTAACCTACTGGCCGTCAAATACTATTTTATTTGACAATTTCAACAAAACTATCGGAATTAATAATATTAAATTACTACTATTATAAGATTCCTAATAATTGATTAATACCGTAATGCGACGTTTCCAAACAAGACCTGAACTGAATTTGACTAAATAGAGGACATCTTATTTATTCTCTTAACTGCAACTTCTTCTACCCATTTTCGAGATGATTTATAATCTTTAATTAAAACTGGATGATTAATACATACCATGCTGGTTTTACTGCCTCTGGCATAATCTATTTATTTTTGTTGCTTCTGCCTAACAACTTACAAGATAAATTGGTTTTAATTAAATCTAGTACTAAAGGTCTGTTGGGCATTTACTAAATAATTTACAACATTACTAAATCACGATAAAATAGTCACAAAAAATAAAAAAAATTAAAATGTACTAACACGTATTATTGACAAAACATTAAAATCTTTATCCGTAAAGTATTTGGTAAAATACCAAAAGGGATTCTATTTCATTCCCTTTTTTGGGTTCATACCACTTGATTTCTGGTGTTATGTAAGTACCTTGCTATAAAACAACTAAAACACTACAGAAATTAACACTAAATAACACGATATTCACAACTTTGATAGTAACTTTGGCATTAGAACAACCCCCTTCAAAACAATAAACAAAATAACCACACAAAACACTGCGCTTTTACACCCACTGAACGTGGCTGTTACAACCACTGCACATAGATGTTACAACAAATAAATTGCCAAGTTGTTTTAAGGTTTGTTTTATAACAAAAAAATATTCAGATGCACATTTCCTAGTGTATATAGTAATTTCATTATTTATCTATGAAGAAAATTTTTTCATTGTAATTTTGTTAGAACTGTGCGCAAACATATGCATTAAAAATACGTCTGCACAATGTTTTTAAACATTTGAGTTTTCCTGATTCATGACATGATTCTTATTTTTGCCAACAGATAGCGGCACATGCTTGAAATCATTTCCAAAGGTGTTCATTTAAATCACCAATTTTACTCGATTGTATTTTTGTTGTAATAGTTGAAATGGTTCAATCAATTCTAAATTGAGAAGACCAGTATAGTTTGCGATGGTCATTATAATGACGGTCATACCCGGAAGGGTTAACATGGCTTGTGTTTCATTTTGTTGCACTGCGCACAGAGTCCTGTGATCAAATAATATTCTATTCAAAACTACATTAACATTAATAATATTCTATTAAAACCTTTTAAGGGTCTGCTGTAGTGGCGGCCATCTTGGATTTTTATCCCATAAGAGCAATGTTAAATTTCAAACCATTTATTTCGTTTACTTTTTATCATAAAATTGTTTGCAAGGTCTCATTTTAAGCACAGTCACAATACGCATACGTTTTGCAATTTAAATTTTTTAAAAATTTGTTATGTAATTGACATTTTGTGAGTACAAAGTTTGAACTTTTTTCCTAACACAATAAAAAAATATTAATGAAAAATAATTTGCAAGCCGGATCCGAAATTTTATAACGAATATTCAGTTTTTTTCAACACTCAATTACAAAAGATAGACTTATAAAATGGTTTGAAATGAGGCAATGTCAGCGCAAGAAATTGCACTGTTTAGATAGGGATATAGTGAGAGGCGCTAGCGTTTCCTGTTGATTTCTCGTTTACTGGAGCAGACCCTTAAGGACCGTGCGCCATCGACCGCTTTTGTTTTCATTATTTTAACTACAGTAGTCCCGCTATTCCGAACTAATTGGGACTGAACACTGTTCGGTTTGGCGGGAATTCGGAATATGCCGATTTCATGAATAATATCAACGTATTGACGGCGCCCATCTTGGATTTTTATCCCATAAGAACAATGTTAAATTTCAAACAAACCATTTATTTCGTTTACTTTTTATCATAACATTGTTTGCAAGTTCTCATTTTAAGAACAGTCACAATACGCATCCGTCTTGCAATTTAAATTTTTTTAAATGCTTTTGATTTGTTATATAATTGACATTTTGTAAGTATAAAGTTTGAATTTTTTTCCTAACACAATAAAAAATTAATAATGAAAAATAATTTGCAAGCCGGAACCTAAATTTTATAAAGAATATTCAATTACTTTTTTTCAACACTCAATTACAAAATATTGACTTATAAAATGGTTTGAAATGAGGCAATGTCAAAGCGTTCAGCTGCAAGAAATTGCACTGTTTAGATAGGGATACAGTGAGAAGCGGTTGCGTTTCCGGTTGCTTTCTCGTTTACTGGAGCAGACCCTTGAGGCCCTGTTATGCACTAGCTGTCGACCGCAGCGGCGCGCCGCGCTACTTTTATAAGTGCATTGAGTTAAATGGGCACGTTTATGCAACAAGAAGCGGAGCGGCGAGCCGCAGCGGTTCACAGAAACAGAGCGGTGTACTTACAAACCGCAGTTTTTTGCGGTTTCAAAATGCGTTGGTTTAAATGGGAGCGTTTATGCACAGCGGCTCACCGCTCCCGCCATGTCAGTGCTGCCAACCTACCCGGTGTTTGATTACATTTTTTATAACACTTTTTCAGACTGACAGGACTGGAGAACAGTTGGCAGCACTGGCTCCCCCACCACAGTGTTTAAAAAACTAGCGAGTAGCCGCCGCGGTCGACCGCTAGTGCATAAACGAGGCCTAAGGCATACGTTCTTGACGCGGCAAATGCTCTTGACCTCGCTTTACGCTAAGTCGAACAACAAGCTTCATCAAAAAAGCTAAATGATGTTATTTTCATGAACAAAATCACTGACTTATACTTCTTAGTGTAGGTTTACAAAAACCGTTTTTCTTTCCGTTGCGTTACGACTCTGTTTTCTTCTAAAACGGAAGGGAAACGATAGGTTGTTAGAACTGTCGGTTTTGTCATCCCGCAGTCTGTCCGTTAGTACCGCATCCTCTTGAGGAAGATCGAAAAATTAAAAATTAAATTCCTTCGAGATAACAAAAACGGATGAGAAAAACGTACGGACGCAACCGGCAGGTGGCAATAACATTACTAAAGTAAAGACCACGAAAGAATACAGTTGAGGGACGGGCTTGTGTACACCGAGACCTTGAACGCTCCAATCGCCTTAGTGCGACGTTGACACGTTCTTCTAACTGAACGCGGCTGACTCATCTCAACGCATTTATAATTCTGTAAACTGTGCGCCCAAGCCTCGAGCGGTAAATTCCAGGAGTGTTCGAGACTAGTAGATATGGCAACGCTGCTCGCCCATCCTATCGGCCGCCACGCAACGGTATTCTTTAGTTGTCTTTAATATAGTGCAAAGCTGTTGTGTTTAATCCTCCCTTCTTTCTGAAGGACCCGGTTTCCTTTTCACCGGACGCTTGTTGCGACAGCTTCCTTCCCGCAAAATGGATGGAAAACGGGGAAGAAACAAAACCGTACAATTCCAATAGGCCCATTGGGATTAATAAGTTCTCAATTAGCCCAGTCGGTATACGTTACAACTACCAGTAATTTGCAATATGGCTGATTTTTTTTTATAAGTACATTAAAGTATGTAGATTAAGATAAAAAAAAGTTTACCAGTCTATCGATTTCCCAAAGTCGAAAAAAAAATCGATTATCATTGTTTTTTTTATTATCCTTAATATTTCGAGCTGGGATGAAGATAGAGAAAAATAAAAAATACCACCGTGTAGGAGATGTATTTTTCAACAAAAAAGGTTATATGTATTTATTTCGTCCGAGCAATGGTTTGTCTGGAAAAAATTATATAATGCAGGTATGTATTTTGCAGCAGGGGAAATCACTAAAAGGGGACATCTTATTCATGTATAAAGCGTTTGCTCTTTCTAAATTGGCCGAATTTTAATATATCGAATTGAAACTTGACGTAGGAGTTAAAATATATATTTTAAACATTTATGTTTAGTCTCATTTATGCTTGTTATCTTGAAAATGACCCGATCTAGGAGTCGATTTCGATTATCGATTTTAGGAGAACCGGACCCACCAATTCATTTTAAACAGCTCCAATTTAGAAACTTTTTAAAATACCAACCTGAAAGTTTTTTTACAAGTTAAATACATAGATTCTAACAAGATCAAGGAGTATAAACCTTTTTTCTTATTTACTTTTCAAAGCACAAGTAACTGAAAAAAAAAAATTTAGACCTTTTTAGATTTTTCATCAAAACGCTTGAGTTAATCGGCTGCAGACTAGTCAATTTTTTAAATATAGTTTTTAAAATAAGTATAGCAAAAAACAATTGTGTTTTTAACTTATGTACCATTTTTTAAATCGATATGTTCAAAAATGTCGAAAATGGAGTCGTTGAATCCAAAGGTGTTATAGTTAAAACGAGATAGGTAAAACAGAAGACTATTTTCAAACGCCTCGTTTTTAAAAATAGCATTACAAAAATCGTTCATACTTACTAAGAATATTTATACTGGTGTACTCAACTTGTAAAACAAATTTGATGTTGATATTCCAAAAATTGACGAAACTAGAATAGATTGAAATTAGTTCGTTAGTCCGGTACTCCTAAAATCGATAATCGAAATCGACTCCTAGATCGGGTCATTTTCAAGATAACAAGCTGAGACTCAGCATAAATATTTAAAATATATATTTTAACTCCTACGTCAAGTTTCAATTCGTTATATTAAAATTCGGCCAATTTAGAATGAGCCAAAGCTTCATATATGAATAACATGTTCCCTTTTAGTGATTTCCCCTGCTGCAAAATACATACCTGCATTTATAATTTTTTCCAGACAAACCATTGCTCGGACGAAATAAATACATATGACCTTTTTTGTTGAAAAATACCTCCCCTACACGGTGGTATTTTTTATTTTTGTCTATCTTCCTCTCAGCTCGAAATATTAAGGATAATCGGAAAAAAATGATAATCGATTTTTTTTTCGACTTTGGGAAATCGATAGACTGGTAACAAATTTTATATGTTAATCTAAATACTTTAATGTACTTATAAAAAAAAATCAGCCGTATTGTAAATTACTGGAACTTTTGTTCTAAATTTACCCCTACCGACTGGCCTAAATATCCATTAACCAAAACGCAAAGCAACGGAAGTGAAAACGGATGTTGTAAACCTACACTTTTATTGAGATTCAAAATCATTCTACAAAATTGTATAAATGGAGCAATGATATTTTCTAGGGGGGGCGGGGCTAGACCGGGGTATGGGGCTTAACACATACACTGCTAATTATGCACATGTGAGCTTGACACTGAACACTATGAGAAGCGGCCGACGCACAGTGCATTGCACGCCAACTCCCGTATGGGAGTATTTTAAATACTCAATGCATTAATTATAATAATAAAAATAATATACATATATTCCTTTCTCTGGGAGCTAGGGGGCCGTGGCCCCCCTCTGCCCATAGGTATCCGCCCATGAATAGAGCCGACATGTACAGATTAACTACCTAACTAGCTTTCATTCCAATTTGGTTTCAGGCGTTTTCATGTGGCTCTATGTATGTTCGGAATAGCGGGACTCTACCTGTATTTACAAATAATAATCATTATGAAATTAATTGGTATGAATATCTGATATTTGAGATATTTCAAATAATGCTAGTCTATACGCCCAGAGCAGCTAGTCTATACTAATATTATTACTA
>JAGFPH010002432.1:131752-143908 GCA_018207615.1 Philaenus spumarius | reverse complement strand
AACCCCACATGAAATGCATTCGCATAGCCTTTAGACCTAGCACGATAAACCATATTTATTTAGATATAAAACCAGTTTTAGTCATCAGAATTGCTTTTTATTCACTTTTATGAAAGAGGACAGTATAAGGAATAATTTAGACTAAAGAACTAAAATTCGGAAAAAACCAAAAAAAAACCATGAACGCAAATTGGGAATACAAGTTTTTATTCGGTTGAGGGGAATAAATACATTAACATGGGCGCCCATACCAATGGGAAGAGGGGGGCCGCAAGGAAAATATGTATATTATTAATAATAGTCAGGTATTTTTCTTTAAAGAGATTAGCACTAAAATATGTTTTAAATGTTATGTGCCGTTTAATTTTACAAATACTTATTTTAATTTTTACAAGAGTTCAAGCATGAGCTGCAATGCACTGTGTATTGAAAATACTCCCAATATGGGGATTGGCGTGCCAAGCACGCAATTCTCTGTGTATTGAAAATACTTCCAATACATTGTTGGCGTGCAATGCACTGTGTGTCGGCCGCTTCTCATAGTGTTCAGTGTCAAGCTCACATTTGCGTCCTTAGCAGTGAACGTGTTAAGCTCCATACCCCGGTCTATAATAGCCCCTCATAGAAAATATCGTATGGGCACCCATGTACATTAATGTTAGTTACTGAACTACCGTTAAAAAGAAGAACTTATCGATCGATATAAAAAAAATACAGACAGTTTCCAGAGGGGCAAATCTGAATAACTTCTTTTACCTTTTGTTAGAGGTTAAGAGATAAAGTTGTGGATTTTATCGTATTCCAAGGCGACCACCTTACTTTGATCTCTACGAAGAAGTGGCGGTGACTGGTACTTTGTAATGCAAGGAAAGGAAACGGAACGAGTGTCTTCTTGAAAGCAGCATTGAACAAACAAAAACCGACATTAGTCTCTTGTTAAAGGAAACTCCAATATCGATTTTATTCTTAAAAAATGTGGCTCCTTTCTGTTTAAAAAATGCTTTTCTGTAAGCTGCCTTTTCAGGCTTAGATACCACAAACAAAAACTTGGTATTCTCAAATTATTAGAAAAATAAATTTGCTACGACACGTTTTTTTATTATTTTATTTATTTATTTTTTGTTATTGACGCCTATATTACAGGAGGGCTCGGTATGTGCATGTAACCCTTATACAAACACATTGTATTCTTTTACACATTTTTTTTTTACAAAACACTGAACTTTATTTAGTTCACAAAATTACAATATTAATTTCTCACCCCTGCTGACAGTGCACTATACAATCGTACTATTCAATAAACTGTCAAGAATCTTCTAACAAACAAAGAGGATGAAGGAATTTTTTCGATTAAATTAAATTAGTTTTAACTAAGTAAAAGTATGGGCGCCCATATGATATTTTCTATGGGGAAAGGGCTAGAGCGGGGTATGGGGCATAATACGTTCACTCCTATCGACGCACATGTGACCTTGACACTGAACACTATGAGAAGCTGCCGACGCACAGTGCATTGCGTGCTTCACACGCCAACTCCCGTATTGGGGGTATTTTCAATACAAAATGCATTGCGTGCTTCGCACGCCAATTTTAAGCCTATGTGATTTGAACGCAAATGTGCGTCTGCTTTAAAATATTAGTGATTATTACGTAGAAAAGTTAAAAAAATAAAAATAAAGTGATTTCTACTCATTTAGACAGTAAATATAAAAAATAAAAGGTCAGCTCCTAGCATAGGAAATAGGAAATTTGCGTAGCAGTGAACGTGTTAAGGAGTACTTCCCCCTCCTTCCGGAAAAGGAGTCCAGGGATATTTTTGACTTCCCCAAGAAAACTTTTAAAATTTGGGAAGCCAATTTGGCTGTTCAGGTGAAATATTAACCAACACAGCATTGAGTCTGTACCTTTACACCGTCAGTGAATACACAAAGACCTATAACACTCCCACAGGACGCACCAAGTAGTGACCCACCAGCTCATGCAACTCTTGTAAAAAATAAAATAAGTTGCAAAATCAAACGGCACATAACATTTAAAACGTATTTAGTGCTAATTTCTTTAAAGAAATATACCTGACTATAATTAAGAATATACTTATTTTCCTTTCCCTGGGAGCCAGGGGGGGGGGCGTGGCACCTCTCTGCCCATAGGTGTGGTCGCTCATGAGTAAAAGCCATTACATGTTTTGTAAATTACTTAATTCTTGATGGTTTGAATCAGCTACAATTGCATTTTGACATAAACTATCTACTATGGGAAACTTTATCTATACGAATAAATAAAACTGAAGTGTCTGTGATTTCGGAATACTTTTTTCTAAGCTCATATGGTATTTAGCACTTTACCAAAACCTAAACATGCATTAGTGTTTATTGGTGCATGGTTAATAATTTACGTAGGCCTAAAGGGGAAGTGTAGATCGATTTGGGCGAAACTCGGTGCGTTTTTGGGCTTTGGTCTAAAATCTGTTTTTTTAATTGCGTGTAATGGTGAGGCCCAATATTTACCCGATAGTCCATTTATTTATTTTGTAAAGACTCCAACCTGGTACTAAATGATCAGGTAGAATTCATGTCAAACTGACCCTTGCTTAAAGCTTCGTCTTCTCTATGACCATAGGTGTCCCACAAAATTCTTCCGCTTTACTTTTGTTTGTTAGCCAAGTAACTATTATCTGTTATGTGTATATGCCTGTTTTCTATATTTTACTTAGTGTGGGTTAAGAGTCTGCTGTAGTGGCGGCCATCTTGGATTTTTATCCCATAAGAGCAATGTTAAATTTCAAACCATTTATTTCGTTTACTTTTTATCATAAAATTGTTTGCAAGGTCCCATTTTAAGGCCCGTCTTGCAATTTACATTTTTTTAATGCTTTTGATTTGAAACATAATTGACATTTTGTAAGTACAAAGTTTGATTTTTTTTCCTAACTCAATAAAAAATTAATAGTGAAAAATAATTTGCAAGCCGGATCCGAAATTGTATAAAGAATATTCAGGTCTTTTTTTCAACACTCAATTATAAAAGATAGACTTATAAAATGGTTTGAAATGAGGCAATGTCAAAGCGTTCAGCTGCAAGAAATTGCATTGTTTAGATAGGGATACAGTGAGAAGCGGTTGCGTTTCCGGTTGCTTTCTCGTTTACTGGAGCAGACCCTTAAGCTGCCTTGTCAATGACGTCACTCGCGAAACCATGATCGGCAAGACTCAATATTTTTTGTAGAATTTACTAAACATCGTGTGTTTGTTTTTTCATTAAAATGGAGCTCTGCCAAGTACCTTCGGTCATTAGCGTAAATCGTAAAAGTCAGATATGAACGGGAAATTGAAATAATAAAACAGACTTCAGTTTCAAACGGATAGAATTATAGATAAAATTATAAAAATAAGACTCGCAAATAAAAACAAATATAAGACACGAACTCCGTAATTCAGTACAGACCGATGACAGTACTGCCAAGGCCGTAGCCAGAAAAACTTTTCGGTAGGGGGGGGGGGATTTGAATATTCCAAGGACGCACATGTGAGCTTGACACTGAACACTATGAGAAGCGGCCGACGCACAGTGCATTGCACGCCAACCTCCGATTTGGGAGTATTTTCAATACACAATGCATTGCGTGCTTCGCACGTCAACCCCTATATTGGGAGTATTTTCAATACACAGAGCATTAATAATAATAATATACATATTTTCCTTTCCCTGGGAGCTATGCATGGGCTATAGGTATCAGCGCCCATGAGTGACATTTTAAACTCCAACAAAGTTAAACTAATTTGACATCGATTGCTTCAAATAGAGGTACAGAGGCAGTAGATTGCAAATAAATCATGTAAAGTCTTTCAGTCATTTATACCAGAAATGTTCCAATTTTAAGCCTATGTGCCATGGATGCACATGTGCGTCCGCTTTAAAATATTAGTGATTATTGCGTAGAAAGGTTAAAAAATAAAAAATAAAGTAATTTCTACTCACTTAGGCTATAAATATAAAAAATAAAAGGTCATCTCCTAGCATAGGAAATACGAAATTTGCGTAGCAGTGAACGTGTTAAACACCAATTTCAATGCTTATTTTAAACATTTTGATATAGTTACCCAAGTAAAATATTATAGGATGTAAGGATGATGAATGATTTTGTTTTTTTAGAGTTAAGTATTTTTGTTGCACCTTCATAGTTTTCTTATTTAACCCTGCATTGCATGATTTTCTTTAAATTGTTGAAAAAAATATATGTGATTTAAAATATGGTCCTATCGACTAGAAAAATAATGCAAAAAATCATTGTACTTTTTTTGTTGCTATTTTGCATTTTTTTTATATCTGTGCCAGATATGGAACTTTATGCATTCAATATTAACTTTATTTGGAATCTATAAAGTGTCCCACATGTGGCACAACCAACAGATATTTTATCAGGTATGAATAAAATTTGAAAGATTTCAATAAACTAATGAACTGTTTAATTATGATTAATAATGATAATTGTTTCAATTATGATTTGGTTTCCTAACGTTTCCTTCCAATAATATCTTACAATAGACAAATGAATGAGTTACATAAGAATGCAAATCCCCCAAGTGTTTACTTAATCCTGATTCAGTAAGAGATGATTTACTGTTTGGGTTCTGCTGTGTAGAATACAAATTTGACTCGTAAATTATTTTTATAATGAGTTCATCATCAAAAAAATATTTAAAAAACGAATATATAAAATTTTTATAAAGATGAATAAGGATAAGAGAATGTCATCATCATCAATAAGAGGGCTTAAATCCATGTCTGAAATCTAACCCAGTTAATTCATGTTAATTATGTTCTTATAAATTTAATTTTCAATTCAAAATATTAAATGGCAATGAATAATAATATTTTTTTTTAATACAACACAGCTTTTAAAAACTGTATAAACATTAACATGCATAAAGTTCCACATCTGGTACAACCGCAAAATATGGCAAATATGGCAATATGATATATCTTAAAAAATTAAGAATTTTGTTTCTAAAATATATGTAATAGTGACCACATACATAATGGATGGTGTCCTATATTTTTAGTTGATGGAAAAATCGAATATTCAGTTTAAAAAACAACGTAGAAGTTGTACATAACCTAAGAAGTAAAGTTGTTGTACATAACAATGAAATAATCAGCTGGTACACAGGAAGTGCTGCAGCCTAGTGGAGGAAAAGTTAACCTGGTTAGATTCTAAACTTTCCAGATATGGAACAACATGCATTTAAGTAAAATAGTAGAACATATTTAAAAATGGAAAATAAAACAGTGGTTGTACCATATCTGGCACGGTATGCATTGTAGGGTTAATAGATCAGACCAAGCTCACGACTCACAAGAGAGTAAGGCTGTAACCTACTGCATTCATGTGTATTGTACGTTGTAGTTTAATCAAGCAAATCTAAATATCAGTATGCATGCAATGTGTTAACCTCAATTTCGTCTCCTAATTCAAAGTTGAGAGTATTTTGTGTTTGTGCGTTATTACTCGCATAAGACAAGAAACTATTAAATTGAAGTAAAAATCATAAGTAATCAAATGTCAGTTTACTAATCGAAAAGCTACATAATATTTTAGTTATTAGATTTATTTACATTTCACAATGCAGACAAATTTAAGAATTATCAGTAACGCTCTCTACTAACTATACGCAGAACTACTAACAAAGATTTGCCATCTACGCCACAACCATATCAATTTCTTATCAAATGTTTCGCAATGCCATCCCTTCAGCAATGAGTCATCAGTTTAGTGCTTGTAGGCAGTGTAGGTATTTGAGGTTATGCTCTTTGCGTGTATTTTGCAACCGAACTAGTATTATAAATGTTTTACTGTGCGAAGCTCTGTGTTTTAATTCCACGATCTGAAGTGTATTATTGGTTTGGTCAAACGATTATTTTAATTAAAGAACTACCGTCAAATTTCACGTAAGTTGACCTTATTTGTTTTTATTTAACTAGCTTAACAAGAATAATTTGGATTACGATTTTGTCTTATTCGATTGCACGATATACGTTACAATTATTTCTAAAAGCTACATAACCTATATAATGTAAACCTAAGGTAGATTTACGATTGTATACGTAACCAGATATACACATGAAATAATAATTACTGCTGACATAAAATATAAAATAAAACTGCTTTATAGAAATTTTCATTTCCTAGGCCTTAGGGAATAGTTAATTTAATAGTTGAATTTAAACAATTGAACTATTAAAATTTAATTTGACACTGTGCAATTTAATTTAGTCTAGAAGTTTAACTTAAAATTATGTTTTATTTTTTATTTTTGTCAACAATAATTTTATTACTCTAGGTTTAAATTTGATTATAATTATTTGTATATTATATATTTATTTATATATAATTATTCTGACAATTGTAAGTGCATTTTGCTAGTGAAGATTTTTTTAAACATTTTAACTTAAAGCTGCAGAAGAAATTACTTGAGGACCTTCGTAATTTTTTAACATAAAGTAATCTCGCTTGCAACTCTTACACTAAATAAATAATATGTTTTAATGTTAATTTTAATTTGAAGCAGATTACTTAAAATTTTTTGTTTTAAAATTTTGAGTTATCAATAATTACCGGTACTCTAAGTTTAAATCTTATTATTATTTATATATTATATATTTATTTATTTATATTTCATCGTCCTGAAAATGCTTGTTTTAATATATTTTGTTAGTAACTTAAAGGTGTTTCTTGGAATATTCAAGTAACGCTGCAGACAATATTACTTGATAATCTTGGTAACATTTCATAAAGTAATCTCGTCTGCAGCGTAACATTAAATAAATAAATACCTTGCTAAACATATAATTTAGGTGATTGTGTGTATTGCATAATTTCTTAAAGAAATTCATGGAATGCCTCTTCGAGAAAATTAGCATTGAATATGCGTCAAAAGGCGAAAATCTCGCGCAATAATAGGCCTATACCTCCTTTAAAAACGTGTACTGAGCAAAATAATTGCTCAATATTCACCAAACTTGCTAAACATATAATCTAAGTGATTGTGTGTATTGTATAACTTTTTAAAGAAATTCATGGAATGCCTCTTCAAGAAAATTAGCCTTGGATATGCGCCAAAAGGCGAAAATCTCGCGGTATTAAATACTTCCTTTAAACACTTGTACTGAAAAAAATACCGCTAAACATATAACTTTGGTAATTGCGTGTATTGAATAATTTTTTTAAGAAATTCGTGGAATGTCTCTTCGAGAAAATTAGCCTTAAATATGCGTCAAAAGGCGGAATTATATGCCTTCTTTAAACACTTGTACTGAACAAAATAATTACGCAATATTAACCAAACTTGGTAAACATATAATATAGGGGATTGTGTGTATTGCATAATTTGTTAAAGAATTATCGTCTGCAACGTTATATCAAATAACACGTGAGAGTTAAGGCGAACCGTGCTTACGTGGCGTGTCATGGTACCAGAGTGACGTCACATAGGAGGGGGGCGAGAGGAAGGTTGGGACAGTCGGCGAGCGTCAACATCAAAGGAGTGGACTTGCCCTTGTATTCTATAGCCCTGGGTTGATATAGACCACTTTGAGTATCATGGCTCTAAATGATTAGGCTACTAAACTGTATCGTGAGAGGAATATTAGTAATGTAATAACAATCAATGGATCTCATGTCTTACGTTCCATTCGGTAGAAAATTTGTTTTTTAAAGGTTTATTAGCTCTGTTATTGTTGTTATTTTCCCTTTTAAATTACAAAACCAACTTTATTACTAACAGTTTTATGAAAAAGGAAATATATTATTGGTACCTTTGGCACTCTCTGGCGCCCTAGACCCTCTAGCGGGGGACCCTCGCACGGCCCCGGATCAATTCGCCCATCAATAAACACGAATGTGAAGGACAAACAAGTTCATTTGTTTCCGAAGTTTTGAAAAGGAAAGTATTAAGAACATATTTTCAAAAACATAAACTGTTATTTAGGCACATACAAATTAAAATGAATCACCGTCATTTTGTTTGGGAGTGCTGGAGAAAAGTAAGTTCTTTATTTTTTATAAAATTTTAGTGAAATTACCATATACAGATAACCTGATAGATACTGAAGATGGATAACTTTATTTTAAGAACTTATTTCACGCTAAATTAGAACAACTAATACAGATACAGATATACAGTATACAATTAAGACAATGGCAAAATGTAATCCCTAACGCGCCTAAATTTTAATTTGGTTCGTTTTAATTATAATTTAATTAATAAACGTATAAAACTTAACGTGTCTTTTAAAAGCTTTTCACACTATACTTCACTACAGTTTTAAATTTCAATCTTCAAAAATGAGTAGCACTATACCAGCCATCAAAAACACATATGAACTTGATGAATTTTTACAAAAAATCACTATTAGGTAGGCCTAAACAAGCGAAAACCTAAAAACATGGCAAGGGGTATTGGCAGATCTGGGGGGGGGGGCTGTGGGGGCTGCAGTCCTCTTCTTTGAGTTATTATAATTTTATACTTATAATTAAATAAATACCTTATTTATATATAACTGCTCGCAGTCCAGTAATCGTTTTTGTAATCGGTGACGACCGTTTCGCCTATTTACATTCAGGCATTGTCAAACCGAAACTTTTATGTTATAGCATTTAATTTAAATGCTCGTCACTTTAAAATTACACAAAAAAACACACAACACAACACATCACGACACTTTGAAACACAAAAAACTACATTTAAAATAATCGCAATGTTAATTATGTCATATAACATGGACACACGTGTTCACTGGTTCATTGCTTAGTCAGTACTGAACAGAAAAACTAGTTTTGCGGGTGGTTTTGTCTTCTAGTTGAAGGGGTTAATTTAATTATACTGTCGAAGATGGTATTCGATTGAAAGTGGACTTTTTCGTTTAATAAAATAGATGGATCAGAAATACATTGTTTGTAAATTTGGAATTCTTCTAGGACATTCATAATTGGCCCTTTTGAGCATTTATGTAATATTTGCATATTGCTATCTATATTGGAATAATTGTGGCCTGTTTCTACTAGATGTTCAGCAAATTTAGATTTTATTGGGTTAAGGTTTCTTTTCGGTAAGTGTTCTTTAAATCGGATTTTAAACGATCTTCCCGTTTGGCCGATATAGTGTTTAGGGCAATTGTCACAGGATATTTTATATACGCCGCTTGCATTGAATGGGCATTTTTATTTATTTCTAGGTTTCAATGCATTTCCTAAATTATTTCCTGTTTTGAATGCTAACGTGTAACCTAAATAGGCGAAACGGTCGTCACCGATTACAAAAACGATTACTGGACTGCGACAGTTATATATAAATAAGGTATTTATTTAATTATAAGTATATTATAACCAGTCCATAAGGCAGAACAACAAAAACAGTTATTATAATTTTGTATAACCCTCTAATTGGCAGACTGCTCTACCGAGTAGTCTCAGACAACACAAAATGTATCGAATATTTCACCCACTAGTCATTATCCAATCTCAATGAAACAAAAACCAGCGGAAGGAAATGTTTTAAACTTTAATTTTTGTAGTTACAAATTTGATCTAAAACGTATATTTACATATGTAATTATCGTTGTAAAATTGTAGATGTCTAAACAGCTGACGCCGCGCGAGAAAGCACAAGGAAATGTCTCAAACTCGTTACTGTTTAAGGCGCATAACCGTTAAACAGACTTGTTTTGAGAAGAATATAAAGACACCATTGCATTCGTCAAGGTTTGAACTTTCTACCACTGCCTTCCAATCATTCGGAGCTATTAAGTTATAGCATAGATCATGAATAATAAATAGATCTTGCATCCATACGGGGGCTGTGTGCCGGAAAAAAGGTTGTCGCGAAAATATTACATGATCGCGCCGCGAGGTAACGCTAGGGAGAAAGCATTGGCAGCATTGGTGTTTCATACAGCTTCCTTCGTTTCCCCAATAGATAGCGCCAAAAAAGTCGAATTTCCAGTGGAACAAAATATTGCATTGGATCGGAGTTCTATTAGGTTATCCAAATACAATGGTTATAGTTTCTTATATATGATTTTTTTCTGTAAACTTTTGCAATTGGACGGTTCTAAACCAATGAAAAAGCACATTTTGCGATCGATGTATCTATTACAAGTAGAAATATTTGTATAATGATTTTTATATCGTTTCGAAGTGCAACTTCTATATTTTCGTTTGATACAAGGAAAACCTGTTTTGGTGTTCCGATGATATGCGGGTATTTCCGTGAAATACGTACAATTCTTCAACGGCCTAGGCGCGTTAGCCGTTACATTTTCGCAGTGTCTACAGCGCGACAGCGCAGCGTCTGGCTGGAACTGTATAGCCTACTATCGGTGTGTAAGAGTTTTGTTTAGTTGTTCTAATATAGTGAAACAAAGGTTATTTATAATTTACAAGTATACAATTCAATTCTATGATTTATTATTTACAATTTGTTTAATACATTTCATATTTGGGTAAAGCATATTATTCCAAAATTCCTATACAAAATAGGTGCTCTCTAAAAATACGTTTTCAAGCACTGTATACCAAACAATACCGCCGGGATATGAGACAGCCTTCTCCTTGAAACCCGTGGCAAGGGGTGTACGAAACAAAAACTTTTGTGGACCACTGATTTACAGTCTACCGTAGGTATAGATAAAATCATATAGGATGGCGCGTAGGGCGGGTAGTGCGAGTGAGACAGAGTACCTATCCCACCACACTTCCCCTCCTAAGTTTAGGCGGAGCATTGTACAGTCAACCCTAGTTAAGTTGGCTTACAGTATTTACTTTATGATATCGAGACATTTTAAATAAAATATGTACTAAACACGCTTAAAATACGATTTAAAATAAAGGCTATTTTATAACTTATAAAGTAGTTTATTATAAATTTACTATAGATATAAGTAAATAGAAAAATAGTATATATTTACATTACATTAAATAATTGACTGTCCAACTCTTCAAGTAGTTTCTTTTGAATTTAGTATAGATATATATAAAAAAACAACAATATATTTACATTACATTAAATTATTAACTGTCCCGCTCTTCAATTCAGTTAATTATTACAAATCAACTATAGATACAAGAAAAAGAAAAAACAATATGTTTACATTAGGCTATTACCTGATAATATTGGTTGCGCTTATTTGCAAGCGATTTGTGGACAAACCAAACATCTGACTGAAAAATGTTTGAAATAAAATATGTAGATCAACTAATTTTCTACAACTTTTCCGCTGGAAGTTTCTTTCTACCCTAAAAATAAAAAAGTTTACGCTTTACTACTTTTTCATGCCCCGATTTAAAAAAATCGAAGTATTTGTTATTGTATAAATTCCGAACATTTACTAAACTGGAAGATATTTACAGTATACTGTTAGTTGCAACATCACGCAGATTACAAATATATAAAATTTGTCCTATTTAAATAATCCTAGTACTGTGCAGAAGCTTGTAATTGAAAGCGCGTCCAATACTAAAAATTGCTCGTCGGCCCTCTAATCAATGGATTTGACACAGACTGTATTTGTCTTACAGAACGACAAAGACTGGTGTTGGAGGGAGAAGGGCATTACTGCTTCTGCGCAAACCACGCGCCGTCCTAAATGGTACTACCTATACAGTGAACATTTAGGTTTTACTGTTCGATACATAGTTTCATACGGGGGGGAAGGGTAATTTTTTAGATCATTTACAACCAAAAAATGAAAATCAGCTGTAAAGAGGGGATTATACGTCAGTCACGTATACGAACATGTCAGAAAATTTTAAAAATAAATTAATTTTATACCTTATGAAATTTATACAGCGGAATTTTGATACATTTTAAATAATAAAGACAATCGTCAGCTGTGTGTATACCGGGGGAAAGACCGTCAGTCAGCGTCATAAACATGCTGCGCGCTCAGTGCATCTGATCGTTGCATAGTCACTTTGACTACGGTAGTGAACTGACGGTGTTTACCCCACAAACATTCAGCAGACATCGATTTTTAATTTTGTTAGCAATCAAATTACTCTAAGTCAAAATATTTCCGTAATCGATGGACTTATGATTATTTAGCATTATAAATTTTTAACTTCCCGCTAAGAAAATTGAAAATTTTCTAAAATCGGGA
>JAGFPH010002432.1:113774-131352 GCA_018207615.1 Philaenus spumarius | reverse complement strand
TCCGTATTCATGATGATAAAAAATATTTGAAAACACATAGGATTTAATTATTTACTTTTCCTTACCCAAAATCAACCGATTTTCTTCATATTTGGTATAAAAATAATCACGCGATCAAAACACAGCGAGTGATATATTTTGTTTTAAGTTTTTTTTTCAATTAAAAAAGTTTGCATAATGACACTGGGACAAACAGCAATAACTCTAATACAAAGGCAGACGACAAGTGCCCATCCCCGATGTCGCACAATAGGCCTAAGGGTAAGGGTTTTATTACGGTCATTTGGTTTTGCCTCACGCTGAGGTGAAATGAACTATAACCATCCTTGGTTCTTTTTTTACTTGTATAGGCAATTCATTAAATATTTTGTGACCAATATATAAAAAAGACCTCTTAAAGCAAGACCTCTTAAATTGGGTTTGTTTCCGCAGATATTTTGGGCACTTTACGTTTCAACAGCACAACAGAAACTAAATTAACTAGTCGAATTTTGTACATCAGATAAGATTGTTTATCATTTGTTCGTATGAGTTTGTCTCACTAGTAACCAAACTAGGGTGAATTCTACCTGGAGAATTATACAAAAAAAAAAAAAATTAGGGAGGGGTAAGTCAGATTAGTGGGACCTTCGCAGATGAGAAGAAAGTTTAGTTTTACAGTACGTAATAATATAATTTAAAAGCGACACGAACTTAATTATTATGAAAATCTATTAAGAAATCTCCATTCACAGCATTAGTGGCATTGATTATGTTAAATAATACAATACCGATTGAAATTGAAACTTAGAGTAATTTGATTGTTAACAAAATTAAAAATCGCCGTCAGCTGAATGTTTGTGGAGTCTAGGGCCGAGGGCCAGTTGCCTAAAAACTTTGACGAGGGTTATTTTGACAGCCAGAGGCTTGGCGGAGCGAGGGCCAGCCGGCTAGGGATCAGTGACCTGTTCTACTGTGCGGTGGGTGTGGGGGTGGAAAGGTTATCGTTTATTATCGTTTATGTATTCCGATAACAGTATGATTATAATATTTATATAATTATAATATTTCGTCGTATTATCACTTTATATAATTAGAATAAAAAAAACTAGAGGACTTACCTAAACTGTTTAGTCACAGTATTTTGCCGATAACAGTATGATTATAATATTTGTATAATTATAATATTTCGTCGTATTATCACTTTATATAATTAGAATTAAAAAAAAACTAGAGGACTTACCTAAACTGTTTAGTCACAGTATTTTGCCGATAACAGTATGATTATAATATTTGTATAATTATAATATTTCGTCGTATTATCACTTTATATAATTAGAATTAAAAAAAAACTAGAGGACTTACCTAAACTGTTTAGTCACAGTATTTTGCCGATAACAGTATGATTATAATATTTGTATAATTATAATATTTCGTCGTATTATCACTTTATATAATTAGAATAAAAAAAAACTAGAGGACTTACCTAAACATGATTATAATATTTGTATAATTATAATATTTCGTCGTATTATCACTTTATATAATTATAATTAAAAAAAACCTAACCTAACCTAACCTAAAACTCTTTCATAGAAATTAGTTTAGAGTCGTACTCTATGCATTTAATCTTACCCCTCCCCTGAATCACTTCCGCTCTGGGGAGTCGACTGGCCCTCGGCCCTACCTGGCTGTTTTGACAGTTTATGACCCCCACGTCAAAAGATCGGCTGGCCCTCGCTCCGTTTTCCATGTTTGTGGGGTAAAGATCGTCAGTTCATTAGTCAAAGCGACTATGCAACGATCAGATGCACTGAGCACGCAGCATGTTTATGACGCTGACTGACGGTCTTTCCCCCGGTATACACACAGCTGACGATTGTCTTTATTATTTAAAATGTATCAAAATTCAGCTGTAAAAATTTCATAAGGTATAAAATTACTTTATTTTTAAAATTCTCTGACATGTTCGTATACGTGACTGACGTAATCCCCTATCATCTACACAGTTGATTTTAATTTTTTGGTTGTAAATTATATAAAACATTATCCCATCAATTTTGGCAAGGTATAAAATCACTCGGAGCAAAAGTTTTTTTGACAACTTTCACATGCTGTCATTTTGAGTTCCACCGCGGGTTCATTGACGTTCATTTTGCTCAATGTTGAATATTAATCAACTGTTAGAAATTAAATTTATTCGGTATAAAATCCCTCGAAAAAATGCAACGCTACCTCCGGTACTATCAGTAAATACTTATTATATTGACATGAAACTACATTAAATTGTTTGTAAGAATATATTGTATTATAAAATAGATTTTGTCGTGTGTATGGACTTAACTTATGGTACAATTACACAGACAGCTACGCGATGCGACTAGACGCGTCTTCCAAACACATAGAGGGCGATGCGACGCGGAGCGACTTGGAACTACTGTACAACCAACAGGAACAGAGCCAGTTTGCACATGGCACATGGCGCCGTCTACAGTAGACCGTACTGTACGTCTGTGTGACAACCCCTTATTTAAATTAAATACTTTGCAGTGGGGTGTTAAGAGGGAATGGATAAATAAAGTATGTCAAGGGAGGGAAGTTTACGGAGAGTATCACCATTTATTCCCGTATTAAGGAAGAACGAGTCATTATTTGGGAAGGAGGGTTTGAGGTTGTGTGTAGGTTTTAAGTAAAATTAAACTTACTTGTACCTGATAGAGCCGCAGATACTTTAGTCCACATCTTGTCTACCATTACTCTGTTCCTGTGATGTATGTGTTTTAATTCCCAAATCGGTTGTCTTGAAAACACCTCATTAAGTAACAACTCAACACCCTTCTCGGCTACTGCTATCGCTTCTAGTCGTTTGAGGAAATCAAACTGATTTATTTCAGAGGTTTTCGCGCCTTTTCGCGTCGCGTCGTGCCCTGTGTGTTTTATGCCATATGTTAACACGTGTTTGATAGTATCGCGTCGCGCCGCATCGCTGCCTGTGTATTTGTACCCTTATTAATATAAACGCCTTAAATGTTAATGGTAAGAAAAACTGGGTTAAAAAGATTTCAATGTATTGTTAAAAGTGTTTATTGCAGAAATCCCCAAAGTGAACATTTTTAACTTCCCGCTAAGAAAATTGAAAATTTTCTAAAATCGGGAAGTTATTGGTTTCACCCCGTTTTTCGAAAATCGAGTATTCATCACATCTCGACGTTTTGAGGTCCTAGGAATCTTCCCTGACCACTCCCGAGAGGATGTCGCCCTGTCTGTATGAATGTGTGTGTGTGTATGTGTGTGTGTGTGTATGTAAGTATGTGACCCGCTTATAACTTTTGAACGGCTTAACCGATTGGATCCTACCAAACGGCGTTCTAAAAAGTTCCATCAAACTTAGATTTCCTGAAAATTTCAACTAATTCGGACAGGTAGGTTCTGAGAAATTTCGAAAAAACTAAGAAATACAATTTTTCAAATCAGGTTTTTTTGGAATAACTTTTAAACGGCTTTACCGATCAATTCCAAAATCTAATCAGCTTTTAACCTTGAAAAGCGACGTCGATCGCTACCAGTCCGGTCAAAATCGGTTAATTCGTTCGTGAGATATCGTGAACGAAAGAAAATAAAAAAAGTATTATTTTTCAATTTCTCTGAAATTTTTCATCAGAAAAAATTTTGTTGTCGATTCTTTCAATGGAATCGAAAAACTGCATCGATTGCCGCAAATCGCATAAAAATCGGTTGATTCATTCAAAAGTTATGGCAGTTCAAAATTTCCAAAAATAGTGTTTATCAAACTTTCATCATACTTTTGAGCTCGAAAAAATAAAAAATTTCAACTGCTTTGTAATTAAACTTAGCGGGAAGTTACATGGATGGCCTTTAGGGTCAACCGTTTTCCAATTTTTTTTTATTTTCAAGAGATAATTTTGTAAATATTTAAAAATTCTAGTAAAACGGTTCAAACCTCGTATAGTTTCAAGGGGGAAATATTGCGATAAAAAAATGGCTTTGGCGTAGGAAGATTTCTTTTAGTTTCCCGAAAGTTTGAAAATTGTCAGTTATAGGGTTTGTGAAATAAACTATTCAGATAAGTAACAAGACAAACAACATGTGTCTTTACAAATAAACGAGTATTTAGTTGCATAATGCACTATTTAATAAATAACAATAAATAAGGTTGAATTTGTAATGTTTTCTTTTGTTCGGGTCTAACAGAAAAAGAGGAGGGTGGCTAAAGATTCTCTGTCCAGAGCGTTACCTACCTGAAATACTGCAACACCGCCCTATTTATTGACTACTGTGTCTGTTTGCCCGTTACCTGGACTAGATAAGGCTAGGGGCACACTATCCGAGAGGTCGCCCTGCCGGGTTTTAGGCGGAACCTGGTCCGAGAAGTGATGCATAGGGAAGCATGAGGCAGAACACACTACGCCCGGACGACAGTTTGCCCGGCCGGGTTTCGGAAGCGCTCGGCAGCACTCCCGGGTATCCTGTACTCGCTCGGCCGAGAGTTAGCCCGTCCGAATCTCGGAACCAAGTAGAGAAGCATAATTACCTGGGGACAAGTGATTTACTATATTACCTTAAAATAACAATATGTAGGCCTACATAAACGTTATTCCCGTATCAAATAACTGTACTTCAGGAGTCGCGGCGCGGCACCTCCTCGTGCTAATTTAAAAAACGATTTCATAATGATGTAATCATTTTATCAAAAATCGGTGAATTGGATAGTTTAGTTGGATAGGTAACTTTTCCATGTCAGTCTGAGATAATTCTCAAATATTTTCAATTATTAAAATCGAAATACCTGTTAAAATAAAAGTGTTTTATACTGTTAGAATCCGTACTTTATGTAGATTAAGAATATCTAAATTTTATTTTACTGAAGCCTTTCCATCGAGTTACAACAGCGAGTTAACGACTGCGCACACATTACTGAAATGTTACCAGCTAGCGTGTATCAGCATGGTGACGTCAGAGTGAAACTGGCGGCACACTGCCGAGATCAAATAAACGGTTTAGCCCTTGTTGTAGAGCCCTGGGACCTCCGACTCTCGCACTCTACGTCACGGGTAGGCTGGAGTGGAGGGAGAAGCTGCGCATGCACACACCTTCTTTAATACGCCTTGCGTTACCGGTACCGCACGCGATATTTTGTACGTAAATATTATGTACGTGTTATTAACTTTTGTTTGTTGTGTTTTAACTTGTGTGACGTCCTCGATTGAGCGATTCGACTGTTTTGTACGGCCTGATGATGAAAACATAGTGTTTTCGAAACCGCGGTAGCCTTTACAAGGTGAGTAATTAGACCACGAGACGATGTACTGTAAGTACAAATTTCTTATATATAGACTACTGTATCGTGGGCCTCTCAGCAGATGTTAGTATAACCGTTTCAAGACCGCATTCTAAATCTGTATTTAAACGTTGAGCTGGTTATAGTCCTCAGTTGCACCGAAAACTCCCTCGGCCATATATATGAAACTAGCGTTGGTTTGTGGGGTAGTAGCGGGAAGGCTGTATGGACACTGGACAGTGATGATGACTTACGACTCATTCGTTCGCGACAGAGTGACAACATCACATCTTTCGTTACAAATAATGTAACCGTTGAATGCTTGAAATAAATGGCTAGTTTTGTCAAGCATGTACCTAAACTACTACCAGTAGTAGTTACGACATGTCCAACTTCTGCTTTTTTTTACCCACTAAAAATAATCCGATGTAAAATTGGACACCATTGGAAAGTAAATGTTTCAAACTTTAATTTTTGTTTTTAAAATTTGTCTAAAATGTATATTTACGTATTTAATCAAAAATGTAAAACAAACAGCTGTTGACGCACGGAATCGCACAATGGAACGACGTAATTTCGTCTCTTTTGAACGCTCATGACTAGTTGACGGCCTAGTTATACAAATATATTTACAAGTAAATTACAAAACTTTGTATATTTTGAAGAAAAAAAAAATTAAAACAATTTATCTTCAATGTTATATAACATGGGCTAAATATAAGACTTTGGTAAACATTCGTAAAACGTTTAAACAATTTCTTCCATTCTGTAATTTCTGATTCTGAAATACAAGGTAACTAGCTGGCCCGATCCGGCTTTGCACGGATAGACAAATGAAAGTTAAATGGATATTAACCAAAACAATATATCAATAAATATATTATACTCTGTATTTCTTATGGGGATTTTTAGTAACTTTGACGCACCAAACACCCTCTAAAATTTCTAATTTTTTTAAAACCTTTCTTATCAAGCACCTAGGGCCCTAGATGAAGCTGCATACCAAATTTCATTCCAATCCGTTTGGTGTTTTTTTAGTAACTTTGACCCCCCCAAACACCCTTTAAAATTTCGTTTTTTTTATTCTTTCTTAGCAAGCACCTAGGGCCCTACAGGAAGCAACATACCAAATTTCATTCCAATCCGTTCTGTGGTTTTTTTTAGTAACTTTGACCCCGCAAACCCCCCTAAAATTTAGAACTTTTTGAAAACCTGTCTTAACGAGCACCTAGGGCTCTAGAGGAAGCTACATACACACAAAATTGTATTCCAATTCGTTCGGTTTCTTTTAATAACCTTGACCCCCCCCCCCCAACACCCTCTAAAATTTTTATTTTTTTTAAACCCTTTCTTGGCGAGCACCTAAGGTCCTAGAGGAAGCTGCATACCAAATTTCATTCCAATCCGTTTAATGTTTTTTTTTTAGTAACTTTGAGCCCCCTAAAATTTCGAATTTTTTGAAAATCTTTCTAAGCGAGCACTTAGAGGAAGCTACATACCAAATTTCATTCCAATCCGTTTTGTAGTTTTGGAGAAATCGTGATGAGTGAGTCAGTGAGTGAGTGGTATTTGGCTTTTTTATATATAGATGTACAATTTTCAAATTTACAGTTCAATTTTAGAATTTTTTCTTCTGTACAATTTTTGATGGTAAAATTTCATTTTAGGGTAGTGCATATATTTATGGATATTTTAGCAAAATAGGCTTAATGTTATTCGCAATCTCGTAGTAAATACTGGGTTTTTCTACAAATGTTTTTTGAAATTGATAAATTTTTATACAAATATATTAACTTTACAATTAAATTACAAAACTTTTGTATAATTGTTTTTTAAATCTTTAACATTGTGCTTACTAAACTAATAACTTTTACTATTTTACTTCAAACAATTTTTGGTTGCTTATATGAATTCTGTGGATATTGTCCTACAAAAAAAGTATCGAACGCTTTTGGATCTGGATATAATTACTATTTTTTTTAAATTAAAAAAAAATAAACGGTACCAGAAACTGGCACATACTTTCTCACATATTTAAATTATTAAACAGATTCGCTGTGACTTCATAATTGTAGGACGGGTAGGAGAGGTGATATTAAAGTAGGAGATTAACTAATAAATATTATTATTATTAGCTAGAGAGAAAAGTATTCGGTCGATTTCGAACAAATTTGCACCAAACATATCAATTAGGTTATTATTATTATTAGCTAAACAAGAATTTTTAGAAAGATGCGGTTTTTTGCATATGGTAGGGTACATTAAGGGCTACAAATAAGCAAAATATTATCAAAATCGTTAGAGCGGTTTTTTTATAAAAAAATAACTTTTTTTTGTTTTTTGGCCAAAAAGGGGGTTCTTTTTCAACAATTTTCAAAACCTTTTTTCGTGCATCTATACAAACCTATTGACATGTTTGGTGCAAATTTGTTCAACATCAATTGAATAGTTCTCTCTCTAGCTTAGTATACACACAGACATACAGAAAGACAAACAGAAAGACACACATACAGACATACATACTGACAGACAGACATTTTGTAAAAACCACTTTTTTGGACTCAGGGGGTCCCAAAACGGATATTTCCACAAAAATCTCAACATCGAATTTTTTGCGATCACTGTACTTTCTCGTACAGTGAGAATGTAAAGTACTTTAAAATACTTCTAGGGTTAAGAAAAAGAACAAGAACCCAAATGTGAATTTCAGTTTTGAGAGCGTCACATTAATTTATGCATTACTTTGGAACTTTTTCACAAAATAAAGTCTCCTCACCCAACAAGATTGTCATTAGTATCTCTTTGTTGCCTTTAACGAACGGCGTTTGTTATTTCGTTGGCCTGAATTAATTCAATTCCAGCTGTCTATTATTTCCAGACATTGTGTGGATTCCCGTTTACTATAATACAACTTGATTGGTAGGACAAAACTAAAGATACATTACATGGCCGCATGGGTGCCCATATATTTTCTAGGTGGGGGCTACCCGGGTATGGGGCTTATCACGTATACTGCCTAAGGACGCACATGTGAGCTTGACACTGAACACTATGAGAAGCGGCCGACGCACAGTGCATTGCTTGCTTCGCACGGCAACCCCCGTATTGGGAGTATTTTCAATACACAGCGCATTGCGTGCTTCATACGCCAACCCCCATATTGGGTGAATTTTAATACACAATGCATGCGTGCTTCGCACGCCAACTTCCGTATTGGGAGTGTTTTCAATACACAATACATTGCGTGCTTCGCACGCCAACCTCCGTATTGGGTGTATTTTCAATACTCAATGCATTGCGTGCTTCGCACGCCAACACCCGTCTGGGGAGTGTTTTCAATACACAAAGAATTGCGCCAATTTTGAGCCTATATGCTATTTACATGCGCGTCCTCTTTAAAATATTAGTAATTATTACGTAGAAATTTAAAAAAAATAAAAATAAAGTAATTTCTTCTCATTTATACTATCAGTATAAAAAATAAAAGGTCAGCTCCTAGCATAGGAAATACGAAATTTGCGTAGCACTACCCTCCTTCGGCAAAAGGAGTCCAGGGATATTTTTGACCTCCCCAAGATAACTTTTAAAATTTGGGAAGCCAATTTGGCTGTTCGGGTGAAATATGAACCCACATAGCATTGAGCCTGTAGCTTTTCAGCGTCAGTGAATACACAAAGGCCTATAACACTCCTAGAGGCCACTCTTGTAAAAAATAAAATAAGTTGCAAAATCAAACGGCACATAACCCACTTTAGTGCTTATCTCTTTAAACAAAAATATCTGATTATAATTAATAATATGCATATTTTCCTTTCCCTGGGGGCTAGGGGGGCCGTGGCCCTCCTCTGCCCATAGATATGGGCACCCATGCATGGTCATTGACAACATACTTCTAGAAGAGGTGAGGTACTTGGGCTTAAAATATGAATTAAATAACAATGCATTTAGTAAAATATGTGTTGCAATTAACTTAAAATATGAAACAAAAATATTACTTGTTATCAACTCCTACAAAAGCGAGTATATTTCCGTACGTACGTGAGTAACAATATAATATACCAGCCGATTTCACCTATCATCTGTAATACTTCAACAAAAAGTACGTTATACTTTAGGGTTATGTTTACAACTTCAATCAATAATATAATGTCTTGTGAAGTTGATTTTTTTAAATATGAGTTATATAACTAATGTAGGCTATAATACATTATAAGATTTGAGGTTATAAAATTAATATAAATACAACCTTTTATCATCACTGTATTCGTTTATATAAATTTAAAGAAGAGTTTTACCCATTCGTTTAACTTCGGAAACATTCATACATCTTCGTAGACTATAACATAAACAAATTCCATTATTAATTTCTCCACAAGAATATTAATAACTTCTAAATTATTTGATATTTCAATATGAAATAAAAAGCAATTAAAAGATAATATTTGTATCTATATCATATAGGCCTGATAATGTATAAAAATACAAAATTCTAATAAATAGTCCTACAGTTTTATAAAATCACATCTAAATAATAATTGTACACATTTCCCGAGTTAAAAATCCCCTCAGCACAGTTAGGTAGGCCTAGATAAAGTCTGTTCTTTTCAAGTCCTGTTTTTTTTGTGCTTCCTACGCAGATAAGTGACCAATACCCACTAAACCACCTCCCCCTCCCTAAACAGCTCACTGCGGAGGGCGTAGCAGCGTCTAGGGAAAATCCCTAATGACTGCAAGAGTCAATCTATAACTCGCTGATACCAACGAAAATGTTAACGGCATGCATGAAGAAATCGCTACTCGAACCGGCCAGCAACGAACCACCAAGTCCCATGCCTAAACATCACCGGCATACTAGGGGATCCCGGAGCTCCGATGAAGGCAAGATCTCAAGTACGAGTGAAGCAGTCGGGCTGAAAAAGAAGAAACAGTGAGAAACCCGTTACCCGAGACCGAGCCGGCAACCGAACTTCTTGACCCGTACCTAAAAATCACTGGCAGAGAGATCCCGGTGCTACCATGAAGGAACGTCTCGAGTTCAGAAGTGAAGAGCTGGCTGAAAAAGATAATACATTCAATTAGCGCTAGAAGAAATCGATGCCCGCAGCCCGACCGACAGTCGGACTACGGGAGACTGGAAGAAAGAGTCATCCGGCGTTGTGTAGTGATCGTCCGTCGAAGAAACGTGGATTGTATGAATGGCTTCGCTGCCCGCAGTAACCGACATCAGGTACCAGGAGAACTCCCCAATGAAGGCGTCCGCCAGCGACGATGAGTGTGCGTCCGTTAGTTGTGTTCGATGTGAAGCGCTCTCCGTGATAAACCACCCTCGGAACTTCAAGGCCCGTCCAAAAACCTCACTGGATGTCTCTCGAGAAGCTCAGTAGAAGGCATTACCCCGGGTCCTGCTGTGTTGTGTTGTTGTCCTTGTCCCTGAAATGAAGTGGTGATGATGTGAGTCTGATGATGGAGCCAAGTCCTGCCGAAAAGGAACCTTAACACAAACAGATCTACATTATCCGAAAACGTGATCAATAGCAATCATTCTTACAAAAACATAGAAGACCACGTGGAAGTACTGAATAAAAGACAGAAGGACAGAATTACGGATGTACTAGAGGAGTTTGAAGTTTCTAAACTCATCAAAAACAGCCCAAATTATAATATATTAAATCACTCAAATTTAATTCAAATGACTGAATTCAATTCAATCAGCTCTATCAACATTCAGATAGATTTATTTAACGGCGACCTGCGCGAAAAATCTGGCGCATGTAGGGGAGGTAGTTGAAGGTCCCCCACCACCATCGACATGCCGGCCGGTGCTCTGCTTAGTTTGCCACATTAAGGGAAAGTGGTGGTGCGAGGGGGGAGGGGAAGTAGTGTGGGGGTTTGAATACCCTCCCTCGCCACTATCTCCTTCTCTCTCGCACAAGTACTCAAAATAGGTCGCCGTCTAATAAATCCATCTATAGTGCATGAACAAATCTCGATAAGGCATTAGATTGCAATCCAGTCAAGTAGTAGAACCAGCTGGGACATGTGGTTACTTAAACACAATTTGTATTATAATATAAGACGCGTACAAATGTATTAAAATAATAACTATTTAACTATTTTTTGTCATATGTGTATTGTTAGTGTATAGTGTTTTATGTTAAATGTCACCCTGAAGATGTCCTCAGTGAAACGGCAAAACATATATTATTAAAAACAAGCATTGTTGAGACATACAAGGTATTTATAAATAAAACAATCCAACATGCTACAATGAGTTCTAAAAATATTTGGATTATCTTGGATAATCTAATTTATGTAGTACAGATTCTTTTTCTTCTGTCTAAACATTATAGCCTTTTAGAACAAATAATTAAATTTATATTTTAGCAGGAAATGGCTGTCTGGGAGGTAAAGCGACATTTCCTAGTATGCAAATGGTTAGATTTGCAACCCGCTTCTAATTTGGGTTGTAGGCTACAACCAAATTGTACAATCATATTGCAACGTGTAAACGAGAGATTGTAACAATTAATTGTAAGATGGGAAGATTGCAAGATTGGTGAAAACTTTGACCAATCATGCAATCGATTGTACAATGTGACGAGATTGTAAGGATAGGTTGCAATGTGTAAACGGGCTTCCAATCTCCCGTCCAACCAAAACACTCAAAACAATGTCGATCCTTCCCACAGTCAGACTGCAGTCGTTTGAAGAGGTGCACCATGACGGATTCTCGGGAATTCTTTTACAGAACTTTATCGAAAATAGTCTACGTATGAGTCTTCTAACATCCGCCAATCATTCGGTTCATCCTTCAATTCCCTTAACAACACGACATGAGACAACATTCCTCTCTTAAGAAGCCAAGGCCGACACTACTTGCTCCTTGGTTTCTGTCGTCCCTTTCTCGCTTGTTTTACCAAACAAACTGCGATTAGTGATCACAAGTCACAACTGAGGTTTACCAAGGAATAATTATAGTTTTTTACCTTTTTAAGAATAGTTCGAACAATAAATTGTAGCGTGTGAACAGAAATACAATCAGACTTGGGATTAACGATTAAAAAAATTAACGATTAAAATTAATCGTTAAAAATATGGGTAACTTTTAACTTAATCGTTACTTTTAATACTGATTAACTTTTAACTCTTAATCGTTAAAATATTGGTTAACGATTAAAACTAACTTCAGTTAATTTGGCGGACGCCCGGAAAGATTCGTCACAATGGAAATGCCGGCAAGGTGGGTGGGCCTGGCGAGACAACATTCAATATTCCTTAGTTTAGGTTATTTATTGCTTATTGGCCGACCGGAAGGGATGGGGTGTCTAAAGAAAGATAGAACTTAACGGTAAAGAGTACCTAAAGGTAACGTAAACAAACAAAACAACTCCGTCAACACGCCCATCAGCGTCATTCAATTAGCCCTCGGGTATACGCAAGGCATTATACAGTTGGATAGTTTTGTTAATTTTGTATAAGTTTTTTAGTTGTTTTGCCCTGTTGTAGTGATTCACAGTTTAGATTTTATTTAGTGAGTTAGTGATTTTTAAAGTGAGTTAGGTCTAGTGTAGAAGTATTTAAATTTTTTACTTTTTTATTTTAATTTTATTGTGTCTGTATTGTGGCCAGGCATTTCAAACTTTTATGAACAAATAACAAGGGAGGGAAATAGTTTAACATTTAAATGCGTATTGTGTTTACCAAAATTTAAAACAATAAAGGCTTCAGCAACTTCTGCCTCCAATTTAAGAACCAATTAAAGGTAAGTTGTGCTTTAGCCATTTTAGGTTATTGTCTATCGAATTTTTGTCGTCTATTATTGAGATTTGTATTTTATTATAGGGCATACATTCAAGGGCGTTTGCATATATTATAGGGCGTTTCTACCTGCCAACTTTTACGGTTTATCCGTAAGATTTACGGAATCCGTTGATGTTTTACGGTCTTACGGATACTCGTTATTTTCAGCGGTTATTTTTGTTAAAAGAATATTTAATTTATTTTACATAAAAAACAAATGTTCTTTATGTTATTTATTAAATTTACTCAATTTGAGTTACTATCGACATTATTAAAACCTTTTATTTGGTTTACAACGTCTTTTGCATTTAGACGCACGGAATCTGTGAGAACGTGAGAGTGAGAAGTGATACGAAAAAAACATCCCTTTTTATAATGCGCATGCGTTATTAAGATCAGTGATGTATCATAGATAGTACGCAGTAAGCATAATAAGACATTATTTGGTCAAGACCGTCTCCATTCTGCAGAGACGTCTTGATTCTAAGTTTTGCTTTGTTGGCGTAATTATTTTAGTATAATAATTCTATTTATTTTAGTTCGGGTAAAACCTTTTGAACATTTTTGGGATTAAAAGTTATCCGTGATTTATGTTTTTTGTGGGAGTCCCGAAGAAGTGCCTTTGTTTGACATGTTATTCATTCCCGCAAATAGCGACATTTAATTTCATCTTTATCCGAATTTTAAAAGTGTCATTTAAATAACCTTTTCGCAAACCTAGTGGTTGTAATTAAAATTAAAATTTAATTTTAACGCCGGTATTTGATAGAAACAAGAACAAATTATTGTTCTCGGGAGTGTAGGGTTTTTCGCGGACATACGCTAAATAAATACGCTATATTAAATTGCGTTTTATGAAATTAGAGCTAATAATATTCGGACTTCGTATTCTTTTTTTCTGACATTTGTCATTGTATTTAAAATAATATTTCAATAATTTTAAGTTCATACAATTTTTATAAATTGTTTTCGGGCATCGACTTTTTCGCGGACATAAGCTGTTGTATATTAAATTGCGTTTTAATACCGACGTTTTATAAAATTAGCGTTAATAATATTCGTACATTCGTCATTGTAATAGTATTTCAACAATGATAGTCTTCGTATTCTTTTTTTCTGACATTTGTCATTGTATTTAAAATAATATTTCAATAATTTTAAGTTCAAACAATTTTTATAAATTGTATTCGGGCATCGACTTTTTCGCGGACATAAGCTGTTGTATTTATTAAATTGCGTTTTAATACCGGCGTTTTATAAAATTAGCGTTAATATAATATTCGTACATTCGTCATTGTAATAGTATTTCAACAATGATAGTTCATAAAATTGGCACACATTTTATTCGGGCATCGATTTTTCGGGGACATACACTGTTGTATATTAAATTGCGTTTTAATACCGTCGTTTTATAAAATTAAGCTCTAATAATATAAGGACATCGTATTCTTTTGTTGACTTTCGTCATTGTATTTTAAATAATATTTCAACAACGACAGTTCATAAAATTGGCACAAATTGTATTCGGGCATCTGTTTCAATCCTTTGTGGCTAATTCTTAAAGCTATCTAACTTTTTAAGTTTATTTATTTAGGACATTGCCACTTTAGAAATTACAATGCCATTGGTCCAGCAGCATGTCGAAATGATTCAATATTCATAGACATAGACTAAACAGCTTTCTTTTTATCCAATTGTAAAAATAATCATAATAGGCCTATGTAGCCTAGATATTTTTGGCTCACACAAATAGTTTTTAGCAAACAAATTATATATTTTAATAAATATGCATATAAAGTTAACTGACATTTTTAATACTCCCATAATAAACATTCCCATATTATTTATAATTTCTTACAACGAGACAAGGATATTAACTGCTGCATGACCATTCAAAAAAGAGCAATAGGCTATTCTATTTTGGATCTTAAAACTTCGTTTCATTCAGTTTATACTTTTTGCAGCCTTTAACTTTTAAATGTAAGATTTTTACAGTAAACTAACAACAAATTAATGTTCCACCGTAGCAATTTAACCAAGTAGCAAGAAGTCCTAAGTTCTTAGTTGACATTATTTCTTAAAATTGAACTTTTATAGGGGCCTTCTACTTACAAAAATTATATCGCCTATTTTATTATGTGGCTTTATTTACTTTCTATATTCAATTGTACTAATAATGTTCATGAATAGGGATCTGGTTATGAAATGTGTAATTAATTTACTAGCCTATTTAAAATGATATTGCCAACCATTGACAACCCAAGAACATTTTTTTATACATAGAGGAAAGTTGGTTTGTGTAGTTAGTTATGGGTTATTTGAAAAATGTTTCTTTTTTGTCTGTATTAAGTTCTTTCAGATGGGTTTTTTTTAAAATAGTATAGTGTGTATATATTTGAAAATAATATTTTATTCATATTCATTTATTTGAAAAGCAGCTAGAATAATATTAAATTTGTATACATTTTACTCTAGCCTTTGAGTATCACTCTAAAACTTTAAAAAATTTGTATTAATGCATGTTTTTAAAAAGGTTAGTTGAATTGACATAATTATTGCCGAAAGAGTTATTCCATTAAATGAAATTACTACTTCTTAAGTGATCCTAATTTTTAGTTGAGCCATTTTAATACTAACTGTCTCTGAATTAATCTGAAATTAGGTTATAATGGCTATATACAGGGTTGTGTCTTAAAAAAGGGTCAAAATTACTTGCACGTAGTTTTTACTGATTCTGATTTTTTAAAGTTGGCAGGTAAAAAATATTTATCAATTTCAAATTTCTTATTTTGAAAACGCCAGTTTTTATGTTCCTACTACAAGACTGCTAACAAAACTAAGATTAGTTTGAATAGTAATTTAAATTTAGGAATATATCCTTTGCCCAAAAATGAAATATTATTATAAGAAAGTGTAGAGAATAAATCAAAGAATTGAACCGTATACTTGTAAATTATTATTTCACAAAAGTATTTTAATTAGCTTTAGCCTACTTGAATCACAAAATGAGATCAATCAAATTAAACGTCGCACGTGCGTATTAATAAACCTTATGTCGTGCCGTATTTTAACTTTTAACTTTAATCAGTTAATTTTTTTTAACTTTAACTTTAATCAGTTAATTTTTTCAGACATTAACTTTAACTTTAATCAGTTATTTTTTTCTGGCATTAACTTTAACTTTAATCAGTTAAATATTTTGGTTAACTTTCCCAAGTCTGAATACAATCTACAACCAAATTGTATCAATCACTTGGTACAACCACAATTGTAACAATTGATTGTAGCGTGTAAACAGAAATACAACCTAAAATCTGATTGTACAATTTGGTTGTAGAACCCAGATTGTACAACCAAATTGCAACGTTTGAAGCGGGCTTAAAATCTGCATTTTTATATTGAAATGTGTGAATCGCTGCAAGAATTTCAACCTAAAACTGTGACTCCTTTTATTAAAACTCTGACTTCTAAATAGTTGATATTTTGGCGCCGAACGTTGAAGAATTTAAAGTCAAAAGTCAACCCCTATAGGTTGGTTTACACTGATTTATAGTGCCATTTTATAATCGCCAATTAGTCTCCAGTTTACAAGGCAACGAAAACATGTTTATTTAATGACACCGATTTAATTAACGGCGCCTTTATAACTCAAGATAAATCATTGTTCAGCCGGAGTATCAAATGCTAAGTAACTGAGTACGGGCAAATCTCGCGATAAAGTAGCCGATACCAGAGTAACAGGTTTAGAGACCTAAACTGTTAAAAATATTCACAATTACTTAGCCTTTTACCTTTTATCGATGTGAAACGTTTTAAGAACAGGAATCCCTTTAACAGCATCCAACATATTTTAGTTGTTTAATCACGAAGATAGAAATATTATATACACCGGGCCTTGCGCTTAGGGGGCCCCGCACGGAAAAACCAGTGTTTTCAGAAAATTTTCAGGAACTATACCTGTAGTAAAAGATAAGTTTACTATAAAAGTTAGGGCTTCACAAATATCCTGTCCAATTCTCTTCAACAACTCAGAACTAATCCCATCCACTCCTGGAGCCTTGCCTATTTTTAGATTATTAATACATTTTAAAATTTCAAAGGTCGCTACAGGTTTAAGGAAAATTGAGGAAGTTTCTGATTTTTTTAAAAATATATCATTAAGTTCAGAATTTTGGCAAGCAACGTATCAACCGAACTAAAAAAATAGCTATTAAACACGTTCGCAACCTTTAACTGATCCATAACAAAAACACCATCACTTTTTAAATATATATCATTTTTTAACTTCTCCCTTTGCCCAGTCATTTCATTAACAACCTTCCACTGTTTCTTCTGATTTCCCTTGCATTTGTTAGACTCATTTTTATAATAATTACACTTAGCAACCCCTATGACATCTTGCAATTTGCTTTTAAATTCGCTAAAACGCAATTTCAAATTCACATCATTTGGCTGCTTACTGCATTTTTAATATAAATATTTACGTTTCATAATTTGTCG
>JAGFPH010002432.1:102533-113764 GCA_018207615.1 Philaenus spumarius | reverse complement strand
CTGTTCTACTGGACGTTATTATGACTCTATACGTACGTATACTATAGTACGTATAGACTACTATATATACAGAGTGTAAAATAGGTCCTGGTACACCTCGACATAATTTAAATAGGTTTTCTATGTTTTCACCTAACAGTTAACTAATAACAGTCCATGGATCAGATTTCGTATATATTTTTCCATCTTTGAAATAATATAAAGTTTAAAAAAATAACTTACAAAATACAATCGTTGAGCGTAGTGAACGAGTGCGTTGTTGATTTTTATTTTCTTACCACAGAAGTTCATGGTTTTTAAAGGGCTTTCTAATGATAAGACACACGATAGGGGTTGCCATTTAAAAAACTTAAAGTTGCCCCCTTTAACCCCCTCCCCTTTAGAAATTGTAGGCAAAATCTTTAAACCCTCTTAAACACCAGAAAAAAGTGTAATAATAGTTATGTAGAGGTATTACGTTGATATATAAATCCATTTAAATTATATCGAGGTGACTTACTTTACATTCTGTATATATCTTTATATATATTATTTCTCAAAGTGTTTTTTTTTTTTAGGCAATGCCATATTTCCCTTAATTCTTCATCAACATTAATGAATCAAACATAATTTTAAAGCTTATGTTCCCCGCTATTGTCGAGAAAAAGCTTAAAATTTATGTTTTCGTTAAAATAATAGATTAAAAAACTTTCATTAGATTCCTAATGAAAGGCGCCATGGATTATAACAACTGTTTAACTAACATAACAGCCGTTAGTTAGATTGTTTACATTCTACATGCAAGTGTAATCTATCGCACAAATCACACAAATATTCGCATGGGTCAGCTAGTATAATTATATTATATTATACCACCTTAAATACCAGAGGTACCAATGAGGGTACCTAGTACAGAGAGAAAAGCAATTTCAAATCACATCTCAAAGAAATGTATTATAACTTGAATTTATTTTAAATTTTGATACATAATTTTGATTTTAAAACTTATTTAAAATTAATTCATTTATCCTAGGATAGGTATTTTTATAAAAATGTATAAAAAAAAGAATTTACAAAATTGAATTAAATAAATAATTAGTTTAAGTAAATTAAATTTGTTTATTAAAAGTAATAAAAACATTTTATATATAACTAGCTGGCCCGATCCGGCTTTGCACGGATATACAAATCACAGTTAAATGTATAATATTATCAAAAAATATATTATATCAATAAATATATTACACTATGTATTTCTTATGGGGATTTTTAGTAACTTTGACTCCCACAAACCTTCCATAAAATTTCGAATTTTTTTAAACCCTTTCCTAGCGAGCACCGAGGGCCCTAGAGGAAGCTGCATACCAAATTTCATTCCAATCCGTTCTGTGTTTTTTTTTAGTAACTTTGACCCCCCCCCCCCATACCACCCCTAAAATTTCGAATTTTTTGAAAACTTTTCTTAATGAGCACCTATGACCCTAGAGGAATCTACATACCAAATTTCGTTCCAATTCGTTCAGCGGTTTAAGAGAAATCGTGATTTAGTAACTTTGACCCCCCCCAAACCCCTCCTAAGATAAAAAAATTTTTGAAACCCTTTCTTATCAGCACTTACGGCCCTAGAGGTATTTTTATCAAAATCCGTTAAGTAGTTTTAGAGAAATCGTGATTTAGTAACTTTGATCCCTCCCCTAAAATTTCGAATTTTTTAAAAACCTTCCTTAGTGAGCACTGATGGCCCTTGAGGAAGCGACATACTAAATTTCGTTCCAATCCGTTCAGTAGTTTTTGAGAAATCGTGATTAGTGAGTCAGTGGATTTGGTTTTATATGTATAGATTTTTAAGTTTTTAATCTCTGGGAGATTGTAATCCGAAAATCAGTTGCTACGCCACCCAATTGTATATACAAAATTGATTTCTTTGAAATTGGTTAACCCTTTTTGTTACACATAATATTAAAATTTAGAGCCATGGCTTATATTACATAATATTTCAAATTACAGAATATAATACAATATAAATTCTGTTCAATTATAGTATTTCAACACATCAGTCTTATAAAGTAATCTGTTGTTGTCCTTTTTTAATGTTTTTAATGAGACATCTTTCAAAAAATAACAAAGATTTTGTTCACTGAGTAATAATCGCTCTGTGACTGCGATTATATCTGCTCCAGGACCAGTCAGTCGCTAGCTATACAGTGACTAGATAGAGACAGTGTGGTCAACGGACGTCTTGTTTTCTATTGGCTGCGCCATATTGTTTCCATTTTTCTGCTTACTGTAATGCTATTTAACACTCCAGCGGTCGCGCGGGGTACAATTGTATCCCAGTGTTTTGTTTTTACGCGCCATTGTGAGTTGGCAGCCTGTGTGACCTTGAGCAGCCATCTACCTTTTTTGTGAAGTGTCTAGAGTGTGCCAGTTGTAGCTTGACCGTCTTCGTGAACACACAGTGAGTGTTATTCTTGTTTTCCTAGTGACAGTCACTTTTTGGGGTACAAGTGTACCCCACGCGACCAGTCGTGTCCCGGTCTGCATTTAAACTGCTTATAGTTATGTAATAATGTGTTTGTGTAAATATTAAATATAATTACTTTTTTGACACTTTGCTGGTTAGTAATTTAAGTTTTAGAGTAAATATGGGCGATTTAAGTTTTAGAGTAAATATGGGCGACAGTGAACGTGATAGGGAACAAATACGTTTATGGCTAAGAGAGACACAGGACAGTGAAGATGTTGAAAGTGTTTTGGGCATAGAGGATCCAGATGAAGTTGAGAGTAACCCCCCTGATATTGAAACTGTGGATACAAATATTGTTGAGTCAGAACAAGAGAATGAACCTATGGATGTAGATAATATTCAAGAAAATGAAACACCAGGAAGACTACCTGCTGAACACTTTCCTGAAACTACTGCAGAGGAAGTATGTGGCCCTCCTTTTGATTTACGTGAGTTTTATATTGGAAAAGATAAAACAACTAGATGGTATTTAGAGCCTCATATGGCAAATACATCAAGAACACCTCGATATAACATAATTCCGACCTTTCACAGACCTGGCCCTAAAGGTTTGGCAAAAAATGCCAAATCGCACCTTGAATCCTTTCAATGTATAATGAATGATTTAATAATTGAAAAAATTGTCAGCTACACTAATATTTATATCAATAAGAAAAAAGGCCAGTTTAGTCGAGAAAGGGATGCTAGACTAACAGATGTTTGTGAAATAAAATCTTTGATTGGCATTCTTTTACTTGCTGGCACTCTGAAAGCAGGCCGGAAAAATGTGATTGAAATGTGGGACAATAGTAATGGCACAGGTGTTGAAGCGATATATGTAACTATGAGCGAGCACCGATTTAGATTTCTCATGCAGTGCCTCCGTTTTGACGATGTGAGAAGTAGAGATGAACGAAGGGCTTTGGACAAACTGGCCCCTATTAGGGAAATCTTTGAGATGTTTTTGAAAAATTCTCAAAATTCTTTTAATCCATCTGATTACTTGACTGTAGATGAACAACTTGTTGCCTTCCGAGGGAATTGTAGGTTCAGACAGTACATCCCAAGTAAAGCTGCAAAATATGGGATCAAGATTTTCGCGCTTGTCTCTGCAAGTAATTTCTACACTACTAACATGGAAATTTATGTTGGAACACAACCGGAAGGTCCATTCAACCTCAGCAATGCATCAAAGGATTTAGTTTTACGACTTGTTGAACCAGTCTCCGGATCAAATAGGAACATAACTGCTGATAACTGGTTTGTTTCTTTGCCGTTAGCAGTATCTCTAATTGATGAAAAATCACTCACACTTGTAGGAACAGTTAGAGGTGACAGACGTATTGTTCCACGTAACTTTTTGGCTGATCGAGATCGGGAAACTTACAGTAGCATCTTCGGATACCATGAAAAATGTACATTAGTATCATATGCAGCAAAGAAAAAAAAAGTTGTAATAGCACTATCCACAATGCACAGTACTGGTGAAATAGATCCTAGCACAGGAGATCAGAGGAAACCGAGCATAATTACAACTTATAATGATACCAAAGTTGGAGTTGACATTCTTGACAAAATGTGCAAACATTATGACTGTGCAAGAAATTCAAGGAGGTGGCCTCTTACAGTATTCTTTCATTTGCTGAATGTGGGAGCTGTGAACTCATTGAACATTTTTAGATCAAACAATAACAGTGCCTTTATCAACCGCTGTGATTATTTGAGGACCCTGGCTCTAGAGCTTATGAAGCCTGAGATTCACCGTAGAATAAATATCCCCACTCTTCCAAAAGAGCTACGTAGAAGAGGAAGATGTCTATTGAAGTTGGAAGAAGAACAGCGGCCTGTGGTACAGCCAAGAGGAAACTCAACCATAGGTCGATGTGTTTTTTGCGGTCGATGAAGGGATAAGAAGACTAGGAGACATTGTGCAAAATGCGACCAGTGGGCATGTGCAGACCACCTGAGAGATGTGTGTGTTCGTTGCTACGAATGAAACTCTGAGTTTAAATCAGTCAGTTTGAACTTTGACATGCAAAAATGTTTGAATTTATGAATTGAGTCATTTATATATTACAGTATTTATGTAACAATAAAGTCAGTGTATTTTGTTGTAAAAATAGTTTTATTTCATAGATAACCCTAATTGAAGTTATAAAAATGTTATATAGCCCCTAAAAAAAAAAAAAAACCGTGTGGGATACGACTGTACCCCGCGCGACTAATTATGTCTTCATTATAGGCGCGACCGCTGGAGTGTTAAATATGAATTAGTCCTTTTCGTGATATTATTGCTGTTATTTCATTGTTTTTCTTGCTTTTTTGTATGGTTTTTCCTAGTTTATGATTTAATTATTAAGTTTATTAAATAGTTCAGTTGTAATTTAGTGTTAACATAGCGAAAACTGAAATTACTGTCTATAGATAACTGGCCCTTTTAGTGGTTTTGACAGTATTAAGTAGGCCTATAAGTATTAAGAAGACAAAATGTAAATAGTGATGTAAACCTAAAATAAAGTTTGTACCTACGCAATTATTTTTCATTGTATATGATTTTATTTATTATTTTCACTCCTCCCATTAACCTTCTTCCTGGCAAAGAGTAGCCTACCTGGAGTACTATTTTAGCAATAATTAAGTTATATTATATATCATGGTTCTCAGGAGATTCTTCAGATTTATTTGGTATTTAGTGGTTTATTACATTATAATGTACTTTTATCTCTTGTCACTGTAGGCTATTATTAATTGCTTGAGTGCGTGAAAACTATAACTAGGCCTACCTAATTCTTTCTGTAATAGCCTACTTACAAAATAATGTGGTAGTCCTAATATATTTTTGTTTATAATAAATTAGTCTTCGTTGTATGCCTATTTGGAACATATTTTGTTTGTTTTAACCTTTTAAGGTAAAATTTACAATACGCCTATACTTGCCATATTTTTTCTTTTCAATACGGTAGCCTACTTACTAAATAATGTGTTTACTATATTTTTGTGTAGGCCTATTTAGAATATATTAGGCTTTATTTTATGCCTTGTAGGAAACATATTTTGTGTTTTTATGAACTTTGTTATCGTGGAAAAACTAATAGGCCTACTAGTTTTTAGAATACAAAATATATATAAAACAACACACAAAATTACACTTGAAGTTATTTTTGGGTAGCATATATGTATCCTTTATAATATAGTTTAGAAACCCTAATTTTGCATTTTGAAGTATTCATACATTTTTTTAATACGTAAACTTTTGAATTTTGCCGAAATTTAACATTTTTCTCCCAAAAATGTATTTTTGGAAAAAATATTTTGTTAATTGTTTCTTTTAAAACAGATATTTTAAATTTTCTAATTTTGGATTTATAATTTAAAAAACTTTAGGTATTTTTCAAAGGGCCAACTTTTGACATTTCAATGGGCTAAATGTACCATAGTAGTTTTGTTCCATTTGTGTTTATAATTGTTAAAAATTCAACTACACAGAAATATTGCTTGTACTTTTCTTATGAAGAAAAATAATAATAGTATATACTTCACTAAATTTAATTATATTATATAGATGTTTAAATGATAATGTGCACGAGTACTAAAAAAGTGCCAGCCGGTATTTTCTGTATTCATTCATTTAGTGAGGAAAATATATCGAAAAAAAATTGTTTATACTTGACAATTTTTGTGACAATGTATTAATCCAATTGCACAAAAACAATTTTGAAGCGGAAATTGGAGTTAAAAGCGAAAAATCGTCCATACGCTAATATAAACCCGTGTTGAGTTGGAAACAATATGGCGGCCAGCGCTCGTTGGCCACACTGTCTCTATCAAGAGACGCTAGCGACTCTAGCGGTAATCGCTCCAACGACAACAGGACCATTTGAACAATGCAAAGCAGGCGCCCGCGATTATCGCACCAGTCGCTTCAATCACAACGTACCTGTAGATATCGCGCCAATCAATTAAGGCAAGGGATTTTTTATCATAATCTATTTGCTGAAATGCTTTCTGAAGTTTGTTTGTCTGCACAAGCAAGCTAGGCTTATTTCGCGATAACGGTAGACTAATCATTTGATAATCCTTAATGCCAATAGGAAGAACTTCTGTTTGTATAAGTAGTCTCTGTCTTTGTCTAATTCTAATATTAACATGATCTATACACGTGACCGAATTTCCTACAATTCGTGTGGGTACCGTAATTAATAATTCCAAAACTTTAACATCAATCAGTTTTTTAGTTGTATATACGAGTTCTTTGGATCTTTTTTATAAAAAAATTATGGTACACTTTTGGATTGGGATTACTATATTTGACGAATTTTTGAAAAAAAAAATGCTTGCAAAAATCCGGGCGAACTAACAAGGACAGTTCTAGGGTTAATATGAATAGCTCCTTAACAATTTTGAGTAGGCTTCATGCTATTGCTTCGCCCCTATTTGCAATTGTATGTTTTTGCGTTTTAAATGTTTTAGTTTTTTATACATTTTGGACCCCCCCCCCCCACCCTTATCTAAGCTACTGCCTCCGACAAATGTGATAAAGGTTTGAACCTATCTCGTGAAAGACGTACGAATTAAACATTTCAACCCGTTTTTGTAGCAAATTGTTTCAGCTAAAAGTGAGTATGAAATGTTTACCGTTTTTGCTACGTTCGATCTACGTAATTTACCCCACGGTCGTCGGTCAGCTCTCTCGTATTATTTATTAATTTTACGTCTATTTTTACAGGACACCTACCATGCAATTATATTAAAAGGAAGAATAGTGGCACAAAAACAACCCTGAGAAATTAATTACCTGTGTCCATCCGGAACAAAAACATGCAATTAAAATTATTTATTAAGTACTTGGTACCTGCGACTTCGCTCTGAGACGTGAATAAATAAATAAAATGTCTATCGGGTAAAATATTGAGGCTTATCATTACACGCAATTAAACGAAAGCTATTTTAGAAAACACTGTATATTAAAAATACCCCCATACGCGGTTGGCGTGCGAAGCACGCAATGCATTATGTATTGAAAATACTCCTAATACGCGGTTGGCGTGCTAAGCACGCCATGCATTGTGTATTGAAAATACTCCCAATACGGCGGGCGAAGCACTGTGCGTCGACCGCTTCTCATAGTGTTCAGTGTCAAGCTCACATGTGCGTCCTTAGCAGTGAAAGTGTTAAATAATCGATACAAAACGTAAATATTGCATTTAAATATGATGTTGACTTCTTATGAAAACAAGGTTCTGTTCTTAATTAATGTCGAACGCAGTATGTCAATTCATGATTAATTTATCAAAATAAATGCAGAGAAATACTGTAAATATTTAAGAACATCGATGTCGGGGAGAATCATCGATGTAGCAAAATTATCGGTCGATTTCCATCGATGTAAAAAACATCGATCATCGATATGAAAACATTGTTTTTTTTTTAAATCATCGGCCATCGATTGTCAACACTAATACAAGACGCACTTGCCTCTTGAGATCCAGCCGGCTGGAGATTTCAGCGTGCACCTTTGTTGTGCTGGTAGCATACTCGCCCCTCCCTTGGAAATATGTGATTCACACCGTTGCACGTTTGCTCGATTCGCACAGTTCTTTTCAGACCCACTTCAGACGTTCAACTGAGAAGTTGTGTTGAAAGTACGAAACTTCCATCCACCCTTCAACTATGTTACCCGACACGGATAACGTCAACGTAACCTTTGTTAAAACAGTAGAAGACTATCCTGCAATGTACGATACTGCAAGTTAAAGAGTACTCAAACAGTGATGACCAAGATAAATCATGGAAGGCCCTGGCACAAAAATTTGAATCAAACGAATCCTTCTTTGTCTTCGTTATATACTGACTGCACAAGCCAGAATTATAATTTCGTCGTCTGAAGAGTCGGATGATTCATCATTTACTAGTAGTTCTGTGAACAGTAGACCTCGCTCGATGAACTAACAAATGTGGTTTTGAGCTTAGGTTGAAAATAGTGTGCCAGTAAGGAAGTAAGCAGAAAGTTTAGCCAGTGAAACATTATTTTGCAATTCCCGCGATTCCGGGGTTTCTAGTTCTCGGTTTTTTCTTTTTTGAGCTTTAACTGCTAAAGATTTTCTTTTAGGGGGCATTGCGTTTTATTTAGGTTAATAATGCGTAAGGTAGCTACAGATATCGTGTTATTGAGGGAAAGCATAGAATTAAATATTTACATACTTAAATAACAAAAACTTAACAATGTATTTACACTTCCATATCATATTCCAATATTAGAAATAATAAAACAAAAGATGTTAAAGCGTCGTTATAGTGATCTCAACCCATGTACCAACACTTCCCACGCTATCCAACGGTCATTTTTTGTATGTCCTTTATCGCTGCAAGGTTTCATTTGTTTCATCTCATTTTGTAATTCAAGTAAAGCTAAGTCAAATACTTTTATAAAATAATAGTTTACTAGTATACAGTTCAATTCTTTGATTTATCCTCTACACTTTCTTATAATAATATGTCTATTTTGGGCAAAGGATATTCCTAAATTACTATTCAAAACAGGCCTAGTTTTGTTAGCAGTCTTGTAAAAGGAACATAAAAACTGGTGTTTTCAAAATAAGAAATTTGGAATTGATAAATATTTTTATACAGTTTTATTTAGAACTAAATTACGAAACTTTTTTACATTTATGATAAAAATTACAAAAAAATTTTACTACTTTTTATGTAAGCCTAAAGTTGAACCTTTTCCTTTCGTTACTGAACATGCTTGTTTCTTGAGCTAATAACTTTGTTAATTTTACTTCAATCATTTTTTTACTGGCATATATGAATTCTAGAATCTTTTATCTACAAAAAAGGTACGGAACACTTTTGAATTGGTTTAGAATAAACGTATAAAAACATGGTTAAAGTACAAAAACTTGAACGATTTTTAACAAATTTGAAGTTTACGGCCATTTTGTAAGCTTACCGTTAGAGATACGGAAAAAATCATGAATACAATTTTGTTGAAAATCTAATTTGCTACCCGTTAAATATTATTAGTTTCTAAATTCGACTTACGGTTAAGGCACAAACTGGCTTTTGATAAAAGCTTACTCTGTGAGAAACGGTCTGGCCGCCACTTTTATTTTATTTAAGGGGTTAAAAATGAAAAATTGAATAGCCGTATATATAGATGGCTCGGCCTAGGAATAAGGAACATTCATGCAATAAATCATCAAAATCGGTCAAGACGTTTGGCCGTAATCGTGAGACAGACAGACATAGACACGCAAACGAAATGCCGAACGGTCGAGCTAAAATGGAGACCTCGCTTCGCTCGGTCAATCATTCAAACTCACGTACTAAACTAAATTGAGATATTGGATATAAACAAAAGGTGCAAGTGGCACGTGCATCTTTGGTGTGAAAGACCTTTTATCAAGATGCAAGACGCACATGCATAATGCATCCACGATAATGCACATTAAGATAACATATCCACATGCATAATGCAAGTTGCGTCTTGCATCTTCGGTGTGAAAGGGGCCTTACCGTCGTAAATATTCCAATTTTCATCGTTCAAACGACGGCCGTTTCGGCTATTCAGCCATTTTCAAGGCTATTCAGCTTATACCAAGGCAACAATGCGACAAACTAAGAATTTTTCTACATATCTGAACAACATACATCCGTCATTGAAGTTTACATCTGAAATTGAAACTAACAACAGTATCAACTATTTAGACCTTACAATAACTAAAAATGATAAGAACACAGTTTCAAAATATATAGGAAACCAACCGAAGGCCGTAGCCAGGAAAACTTTTCGGGGGGGTCAGGGGGGTCAGGTCAGGACCGGGGATTTGAATCTAAACCCTTTTAACACGTTCACTGCTAAGGACGCACTGAGCTTGACACTGAACACTATGAGAAGCGGCCTTGAAAACAAATTGTTATAATACACTAGCTGGCCCGATCCGGCTTTGCACGGATAGACAAATCAAAGTTAAATGCATATTATCAAAAAATATAATTGTATCAATAAATATATTACACTATGCATTTTTTATGGTTATTTTTAGTAACTGTGACCCCCCCCCCCAAATCTCCCCTAAAATTTCGAATTTTCTTAACACCTTTCTTATCAGTACCTAGCCCAAGACGAAACTACATACCAAATTTCATTCCATCCGTTCAGTAGTTTTAGAGAATTCGTGATTTAGTAAATTTGACCCCCAAACCCCCCCTAAGATTTCGAATTTTTTGAAAACCTTTCTTAGAGAGCACCTACGGCCCTAGAGGAAGCTGCATACCAAATTTAATTCCAATCTGTTCAGTAGTTTTAGAGAAATCGTGATTTAGTCAATTTGACCCACAAACCCCCCTAAGATTTGGAATTTTTTTTAAATTTTCTTAGAGAGCACCTACGGCACTAGAGGAAGCTACATACCAAATTTCATTCCAATCCGTTCAGTAGTTTTGAAGAAATCGTTTTTTAATACCTTTGATCCCCCCAAACTCCCCCCCCTAAAATTTCGAATTTTTTCAAACCCTTTCTTAGTGAGCACCTATGGCCCTAGAGGAAGCTACATACCAAATTTCGTTCCAATCCGTTCAGTAGTTTTAGAGAAATCGTGATCAGTGAGTCAGTGGATTTGGCTTTTATATATATAGATACAGACATTCAAATAGCTAAAAAATTCATGCTTTTGTTTTTCTAAAGTGTAAATAAAAAAAAGGATCGCAGACAGACACTTCAATTTTATTTATATGTATAGAT
>JAGFPH010002432.1:59060-71150 GCA_018207615.1 Philaenus spumarius | reverse complement strand
CCCAATATGGGGGTTGGCGTGTGAAGCACGCAATGCATTGTGAATTGAAAATACTCCCAATACGGGGGTTGGAGTGCGAAGCACGCACTGCTCTGTGTATTAAAAATTCTCCCAATACGGGGATTGGCGTGCGAAGGGTTGTAAGGTCTCTTCCTTTCCTGCTCACTACTCAGTGCTCTATACAGTATGAAATATAGGGGAGACCGGGGAAATGGCGATCACCCGGGTAATGCCGAACATCACATTTCTTGCTCTATTTGAAGTAATAATCATGAAAAATAACGTAAATAATATACAGCATGCAAATGTAAAAAAAAATAATAGTATTTTTAATTTTGCAAATTATTTTTTTATATAGCTTATAATTTTATACGCAAATATTATTTATATTATAATATTATTAATATGTTTATAATATCGGAAAAAAGGTTTACACTTCTATAGTGGGGTCTTTTTTTCTTCCATTGCTATAGGTTAGCACACATTAGAACGAATTACTTCTTCCACGTCCATCACTGCGCAACAATCCGACAAAAACTCTCGCCGATAGAACATATACAAGGTTCTATAAGAAGCATTCCAGGCGACTAAGTCACTATGGTTAGTTTTTGGATAAACTAGCTCATTTTGCAATAATTTTGAAAAGGTTTGACCCAACTGGTTGAACCTATAAATAAATGCACGTTATAATAATACCATAGGCTAAATGGATTTTCCTCACGGATATCGAAAAGATCGTAAAAGAGAGCAACGTTATGAGGAGTTAAAAAAAAACGCGAATATACAAATACACACAGCATGAGTTAGGCAGGAACTTTGTCGTGTGCGTAGAGATGGGCTTAAGAGCGATTTTATGTGAGCAGGGAGCATTTAATCGAAAGAACAGTAGCAGTGATTTAATCACAGTTTACGAAAAGCTATCCTGCTGTGAGATCTATGTTCTTTTCCTTTCCTGCTCATTGCTCAGTGCTCAGTACATTAATTTGTGTTAATAAACTGCTTGTTACTAACATATGGCGTGTTAAAAATGCGTTTTAGGTGTTGTGTAAAATGTTGTACGGGAGGTAAAATTTAGAATGGTTATTTATTTTATACAAAACTTAACAAAACAAAATTTTCAAATCAAACGCTCTAAATAATATTCCAATAAATATTTAAAACTAAATCCTCTTTGAAAAATTAGATATTATGATTTTTTAAATCCCAAAAAAATTTCAAAAGTAAACTAGAATGCCATTAAAAACATATTTTCTTTAAAAAAATAGCTATACAACCGAGTTCCACCGCATCCATCCCGCGTCTGAACTGCCTCGTGTAGAATGTCACGAAGGGTTTCACGCGGACTTCACGCGACGGGGATCCCGCCAAGTGTAGTTTGCACAAGCTTTTGACGCGGTAGAATGGGCCTTAAGTAGTTGAAGCCAAGGCCTGTAAAAGCCAGCAAATACTAAGAAGATGAAAACACTTCATGTTGAAGCTAGTTTCCTCTGTGTATAAAAGCCGTGTTTGAAATATTGATGTATGTCAATACTTGTAGGATGAATGAATCAAAATCGACTCAGGGTAAATGATTCGACAAACACTGTACCTCGTAGATCATACTTTCTAGATAAAAAACACAAATCGAGTGTTTTAAAAGAAACGTCACTTTGCGACATTTAAGGGGATTCACCACTGAAAATAGTGAAAAATCATGAAATTTTCAAAAACAAATTTTTTGTCTTATTTTGTCATTTGGAACCTACTGAACAAGAATATAGTAGCCTAAGACCTATATCTTAACCCTAAGTCTGAAAAAATAACATTTTTTTGCATACGCGTCAATGGATACCTATGGCTACGTCAATGCATACCTAGAGCTAACAGAAATGCAAAAATAATAATTAAAAAATACCTAAAAGGTTCTAACCTAACCTATTTAGTCACAGTATGTTTAACTGTATTTAACATTTAACAGTAGAATGTAAAACAACGTCGTTGTCTGCAAAAATATTAGGTTAGAGTCGAATAGTAAAGTTACGCCCTTGAAATATTAGTGTTAAACATACGTTTACTTTCAAACACAGTTTTCCGAAAGTTTGAATTTCGACAAATTGTCAGACAAAAATCGATATATCTTGAAAACCAATTGAGATACAGAGTTTATATTTTCACCACATATTCAGTAGACCTTTTACTAAATGTTTAGGTAGAATTAGATTTTTAAGTGAATATGTTGCTTAGAAACATAATTTTATATATATGCATGTTTTTTGAAAAACAATTTTAAGTTTACTCTATGATTTTTTGAAAACCACTAATGCTACCATGATAAATCTACCTAAATATTTAGATTAGATAATTATCTTCAAAATGAGACCATGAGCAGTGCAATATGTTGGATAGTTTCCTAGATATATCACTTTGAAATGTGGTCTGAAAAACGTGAAAAAAACAGTTTTTATTCACTGTAGACTGTATGTGACAACTTTTTGGCCATTTCATATTTTTGTATTTTTTGCTACTAGTCTACTCACTAGAAAAAAAATAGTTAAGCCATTTTTATTGTGTATTTCAAAAAAAGTATTTTTTCAGTGGTGAATCCCCTTAAAACAATTGGTATTTTGTGCGACATGTATCTTCAAACTTCTGAGGTTCTCTATGAACATTTCAACCTACACAGTCCAGTCAAACGGTAGTTGCGCGTGGACAACATTCAAGTAGTCGGTTTCTCTGCTCGAAGGTTCTATGTTTTTTTGGGGTGCTGAATCCGAATTCGAAGTTTGCAACCAAAATTTCCTGGAGCGTTCCTTCCTTGTTATGAGCAAAAAATGGTGAAGTGTTCGCACTTTTTTCCAGTTTTTTGCCTTTAACACCGAAACTATTGATTTTATCGAAAACACCACCCTTTACGAAATCAAAGAAGACAAAATTTACTGTACATTTCATCTTTTTGTAGGAAAGTAGGACCGACTAGAGAGGAGCTAGAACAAGTTGAAAATTGACAAAACTTTCCGACATTGCAAAAATTGCGTTCTTCGCAGATATAAGGTACGTTGTGATTGAAGCGACTGGTGCGATCATCGCAGTCAGACTGTTGTTATCGAAGCGACTATTCTACCAGTCGCCCGTTCACTTTTGCCGCGTACGGACGGTTCCACTGGACGTTGTTATGAGTCTACACGAACGTATACTATAAGTACGTATAGACTACTATATACAGAGTGTAAAGTAAGTCCTGATACACCTTGATATAATTTAAATAGGTTTTCTATGTTTCCACCTAACAGTAAATAACAGTCCATGGATCAGATTTTGTATATCTCTTTCCATCTTTGAAATAATATAAAGTTAAAAAAATAACTTACAAAATACAATTTTTGAGCGTAGTGAACGAGTGCGTTGTTGATTTTTTCCTTACCACAGAAGTTTAGCTTTTTAAAGGGCTTTCTAATGATATGACACAAGATAGGGGTTGCCTTTTAAAAACTTAAAGTTGCCCTCTTTATCCCCCCCTTTCGAAATTGGGGACAACATTTTTAAAACCCTTTAAACGCCAGAAAAAGTGTTATAATAGGTATGTAGAGGTTTTATGTTGATTTAAATTATACCGAGGTGTATTAGGCCTTATCTTACATTCGGTATATATTCTTGTATATTATTTCTCAAAAGAGTTTTTTGGCGGCAAAGCCATATCTCCTTTAATTCTTCATCAACATTAATGATATAAACATAATTTTAAATTATTTTTTTTAATTTGTAATAAATTACCTGCTTACACGCTTCCTCAGCAAGGGTTAAATTAACTAAATTACAAGTGAAAAAACATGGACCAAGACCGGGATTTGAACCCAGGACCTTTGCCTTTCCGGGGCAACACTCTACCACTGAGCTATCTTGATCCCTGATATTGGTCGATGTTATCTCACTTGTATGGTTTTACTGCATTTATGAATTAATAGACTGAATACCTCGCATGCGACATTGAAAACAATCGCAGGCAAAGGTCCTGGGTTCAAATCCCGGTCTTGGTCCATGTTTTTTCACTTGTAATTTAGATAATTTTAAAGCTTGTGTTCCCCGTTATTGACGAAAATTAGATAAATAGCTTAAAATTTGTTTTCGTTGAAAAAAATAGATTAAAAAACTTTCATATGAAAGTTCATATGCTCCCTGATGAAAGGGGCTGTCTATTAACAACGGATTAACTAACATAACAGCTGTTAGTTAGATTGTTTAAATTCTATATGCAAGTGTAATCTATCACACGAATCAATCAAATTAAACCAGCGTAAATCAAATAAATAATGTAAATAAATTAAATTGATTTACTTCATTAAATCAGTGTAAATACATACAGTTCATTAAATCAATGTATTACATAATATTTCAAATTACAGAATATAATACAATATAAATTCTGTTCAATTAGAGTACGTATTTCAACACATCAGTCTTATAAGGTAAACTGTTACAATCCTTTTTTTGTTTATATTAACATGTTTTGGATGAGACATCTTTCAAAAACTAACAAAGATTTTGTTCACTGGGTTATAATCGCTCTGCGACTGCGATTATATCTGCTCCAAGACCAGTCGCTCGCTATAGACGCTAGCGACTCTAGCGATAATCGCTCCAACAACAGGACCATTTGAACAATGCAAATTGCAAAGCAGGCGCCCGCGATTATCACCAGTCGTTTCAATCACAACGTACCTATAGTCTACCAATTTCTTGCAGAAACGCACTTAGCACAAAATGAAATAGTAATAAATGTGGTCGTAAATACGCTAGAAGTTGAGCGTCCGTCAGAGCGTCCACGATCAAGTTAAATCATGTTCATCCTTTCCACTCGTTTGATTTGTATAATTTACCTACATTTATGAAAGTACTAGAACATTTTTTATCCTCCCATCCCCTCATTCATTGTGATCCGAATACCTGGCATCTTTTGTATTGCTCTTTCAATTTGTACATGGTGGGTTTCTTGAATGTATAATGCATAGATTACGAGTTATCTGCGAAAAACCGACGAAGAACGAAAATTTCGTAAATTTTCAACTTGCTCTAGATCTTTATCCGTTGGTATTACATTAAAAAAGTAAATGTGTGCGGTCGTGGGATCCCCGTTTTTTACTACGCCTGATATCGGAGGTTTCGGATATGAGAGGTCCGGATTAGAAAGGTTTTACTGTATCAGGAACGTAGTTCATCACAGGGCTCTATAACAAGGGCTAAACCGTTTCTTTGATCTCGGCACTGTGCCGCCAGTTTCACTCTGACGTCACTGTGCTGATAACTGAAATTCTAGAGCAGTGGACTCCCTGTGCGCGCAGTCGTTTACTCGCTGTTGTAACTCGACGGAAAAGCTTCATTAAAATAAAACTTAGATATTCTTAATCTACATAAAGTAAGGATTCTAACAGTATAAAAAATTTTTATTTTAACAGGCATTTCGAATTTTAATAATTGAAAATATTTGAGAATTATCACAGACTGACATGGAAAAGTTACTAAGCGAGGAAATTTTTTATTTTTGGGTTATAAACAAACTTTCAGCGGGAAAGTTGTAGCCAATAAATTGATCTAAACTATCCAATTCACCGATTTGTGATAAAATGATTACATCATTATGAAATCGTTTTTTAAATGAGCGCGAGGAGGTGCCTTGCCGCCAGTCCCGAAGTACAGTTGTTTGATACGGGATACGTTTATGTACATATTGTTATTTTAAAGTAATATAGTAAATCACTTGTCCCCAGGTAATTATGCCAGCTAGAAAAAAAGTAAGCATTTTATTTTAACATAAACTAATTATAATTTATAATTAAAATTTGATATTATTGAAGTGGACACAAAAAGTTAAGTTGGAGGTTAACGTTTAAAAAATAATATCATTATTACGTACATTCAAAGAAATAAAAATAGAGATCAATGATGGAAAAAGAAAATCTTAATTACGTAAAAAATGAGTTTCATATTTAATTAAAAGAATTACCTTATAATACAGAAATATGAAATATGCTGTCTAAACGTTATTCCCGTATCAAACAACTGTATTTCGGGAGTGGTGGCAATGCACCTCCTCGCGCTTATTTAAAAAGCGATTTCATAATGATGTAATCATTTTATCACAAATCGGTGAATTGGATAGTTTAGATCAATTCATTGGCTACAACTTTCCCGCTGGAAGTTTGTTTATAACCCAAAAATAAAAAATTTCCTCGCTTAGTAACTTTTCCATGTCAGTCTGTGATAATTCTTAAATATTTTCAATTATTAAAATTCGAAATACCTGTTAAAATAAAAGTTTTTTATACTGTTAGAATCCGTACTTTATGCAGATTAAGAATATATAAATTTTATTTTACTGAAGCCTTTCCATCGAGTTACAACAGTTTAACGAAAGAGCGCACATTACTGCAAATTACTAGCTGGTGCGTGTCAGCATGGTGACGTCATAGGCGATCGATACTGGGTCACCGAAAATGATCAAAATGGTATAGCCCTTGTTATAGAGCCCTGAGTTCATCACGCCTTTTCTTCAATTCTTTTACCAGCCTAACGGCAACATACACACACAATTTTAATCTTTCAATTGCCGTTTATTATTAGTTTGTTTTTTATACAAATATTTACTGTTTCCATTCGTTTAATGTTATTATAATAAAGGTTTAGAATTAATTACAACATCAAAGCTAAGGTGGTAAACACAGTTAAATGCCCATTCATTGTAAATACTTTCAATAAACATAAAATGTTGGTTCATCAGTCTAGTGTGAACCTAAAATTATTGTGTGTACAGTAGGAAATATTTGTGAAGAAGCGGTTGGATGTATGCGCGGAAGCAGGGACGGCAAATGCGCATGCGCTAACAGCGTGGAGGTCAGCGTGGCGAGTAATTCGGTGCCAGAGGTTAGTCGCGTTATCTAGTGCACTGCCTTTTCTAAAAACATTGTAGTGTTTTATTATTTCTGGACTATAATGAACTTAATGAAATTGTTATAAATATTGTATATATTGTTATAAATATTGTTACCATCCAAAAAGGTGAAACGATGTGGAATGCGTACTGAGCCCAAATTATGGATGGCACATACATTAAGATTATTAGTTGTAAAAGTTTTCAAGACACAAAGATTTACCTTAAATGCGAAGTCGAGATATCTGAAATGTTCCTTGACAGGTTATTGGATAAATACAATTAATGTACACATATTATAACAATAAACTTTTAGTTTATTAAAAAAAAATTGATACGCCCTTAATTATAATAAAAGATGAATATGATATATGCCCCAAAAAATATGCTAACAGATAGTTTTATTTAGTTCCCTCCCTTACAAAAAAAATTAAAGAAAAACCCACCCCGGTATTTAATTATATTATTTAAATTTAGACTTAGTTAAACAAAGAAGGAAAGAAAATTTGCTTATGGCACACATGGTCTTAAACATTAGTTTATACAATAGTACAGTACTTACAAAATAATTTGGTATATTCTAAGTTGGCCAACGTTTATTAAAAAATATATATATATGCGCATTATATGTAAAAAAAACTGCAATTTCAAAAGAAGTATAAACAAAATAAAATAATATAAATTTTTGTACTTAAGGTATTACTGAAATTATGACGTCATTGTATTTAATGAAACAAATTTTGATTTCTGACCCTTGGGGTCCGTAGTATTTAAAAATAGGTACCTCACCGCCCTTATTATTTAATAAATAACATATATATTACAGAATCATATTATTTTAATTACATAAAAATTGTTTAAAAGCCTTTTTATATTTCTGAAAGTCACTAAGTTTTGCTAGTTTATTATAAGTTCATACTGATTATAATAGCCTTTTTCTTTTTATAATAAGTTATTAATTAAATGATCGCACTTTTTCTTTGAAACAGCGTAGAAGTAAGCTGTAGTAGCGAAGGTGAAGTTCACATTTAATTATAGGTGGATATGCATTAGAAGTCGAAGTTAAACTCAGGAACTTAAACCAGATTTCTCTAAAGGACCAGAACATAATATAGGCATTAGTTGTTTATATAGCCAAAAGTAAAATATTATGTTAGAATAAAGTTACAGCATGTTTACAGCAGCCATGCTGTAATTAGTCCTGTTGTAATTTGTCTTAACATGTCAATTTGATCTAATATGACTTTATAATTTACAAGTTTCACTAGTAATTAAAAGATCAAGTGTTAATTGGTACAGAGTTACACTTTGGCTCTGGCAATCTAAAAGAAATATGCTGTTTTAATTAACTTGCTGAATTATAGTTGGTGCAGGAATTCTTTAGAGCATAGTTTATAACTTATAGTTAACTTTACATGAACTCACTTCAGTTAAATTGTCTATTTTCCAGGCTAATCAGTTAAAACACTGTTCAGGTTATATTGTATAGTTCAGGCTTTACAAAAATATCAAAATTTGTGGGGTTAGTTAAAATTATAAATTGCCTTTTACAAAACACAATAGGTTACACGCAACAAACAGTAACTAATATTAACAACATTGAAATTATGGAAATATTCAGATATCCGTGGACTATATGCTACATATTAAATAAAAATAATTATTTTACCTGGTGTACGGCTTATTAAAGCATTTGGTAAAGAAAACTCTCTACATGATGTGGAAACACAAGAAGCAAGACGTTAGCTTCTGCACAGCGTTGTTAGTCAAACTGATATATAAAGAAAAAATGGCGAAAGTACTGCGAACGGCAACCTCGTGGAACACTACGGGTCCAGTCGGTGCTGCGGTGTCCAAGTTATGTACTAAGAAAAATGCCGGTGGCCCCTGCAAGTAGGTGTGTATGTACGCCCCAATGTATTGGTGTATGATATGAAGTATGAGGTCGGGCAAATTTAGAGAGAAAACGTAACAATATTGTATAAATTATTTATAAATATTGTACTGATTGTACATAACTTTTAAAAACATAGCCGTAAAAAACAGACTGGGTAGTAGTGTAATCAGCAATCAAATCCCCCACCCTGCCACACATAACATACCTCCTTCCTTCCACACTCACATCCCTACCTGTGCGGCCCGCTTCATCACATATATTTCCATCTGTAAGTTTATTTATTTTAGCTGTCTTAACGGCAACATACATGCAATAATTTTACGTTAGTCCTAGACTTAAAATTACTTGCTAGGCCTAACCTAAAATTATTGTATGAATGTTGCCGTTAAGGCAGGTGAAATAAATTAAATATACACACAACGATTTTAGGTTAGGCCTGGACTGATGAACCAACATTTTATGTTTATTGAATGTATTTGAGCGCTTGAAGATAATATCTGAACTACGCCGGACGGAACCGATGGACTCTTAATTTAAACTGATGAACCAAAACACACGTTTCTTGAATGTATTTACATTCATTGCCATAGCAACCAGTTTGATAACGCTTTTACGTTACTCGTATTTTATATTTGTCATTGCCATAGCAACCAGTTAATAACACTTTTTCGTTACGCATTACATTTTCTAATCGTTGACTCATACCGCAACCCGCGCCAAGGAACTTCGTTCCAAAAACTGCTCACGAAATTCACAGTAAATTTTGTCGTTTTCAAATTTGCATAGGGCGGCAGTTTTTAAATAATGAGTAGTGTCGGTGTTACGGGCAAAAAACTGAAAAAAGTGCGAAAATTTCGAAAATTATTGAGAATTTCTTGGAGCGCTCCGGGAAATTTTGGTTGCAAACTTAAAATTCGAATTCAGCAACACAGAAAAACACATAAAACCCTAGAGAAACCGACTACTTGAATTTTATCCACGAGAGGGATTTTCCGCTACCGTTTTACTGGGCTAATACGCAGCTATAATTTATTACACGTATGAAATGCATATTTTATATGAGGACGTTTTTAAAAGTATCTTGAAGCTAGGCTTATATTATGAGATATATTATTCACGTAGTAAAAACTACGTATTGGATATCGATGCAACAACTATAATGTAGTATAGAATAACGTCTATAGCAAAAAGTATGGTTTAACGGTCAACTTTTGTTTGCACACTTTAGGTTTTGCCTATATAAAAAAAGCCGTTTTAATTTACATGTCAATAATGTCATGCACTATAATTGGTAAAGTACTTTGTAATGGTTTAATGATAATTTCCACTTTTACTGTGCGACCGGGCTTTGGTTGGCAGTACAGGCCATATGGACGGTTGCGGGGCGACTGCGAAGATAATTTAACTGAAGAATCACGTTAAAGATGAAAACATCGTTTGAATATATTACTGCTATGAACGATTCGCATATTTACATTTTATGCATTATACTATAATCTACAATGCCTCCAGAACTTTAGTACAGGCTATTAGGCCAGTCATTAGAGCAAAAAATGCAGTTTTTGTAAAAAAAAAACAAACATCTAACCGATTGAGTTAGGACTTGAGGAATAGCTTGTAGATAAAAATACCACAATTGGAAAACATAATTTTTTTATTGTGGGATTATAAAAGCCATCAGTTGGAGTCTACTGTGCGTCCGGGCTTTAGTTGGCAGTACAGGACATATGGACGGTTGCGCGACTACTACCCGTCCTGACAACATACGGACTACGACTGTCGCCGCGACGCGACTGCATGTCGACAAAGGCGTTATAGTTACTCACAGATGCATTAAAAAGGATGATCACATGTTATAGTTACCACCTAGTCTTCTGCAAACAGTAATATAAAAATGATTTAAGAAGTAATAAATGTCAATAAAATACAAATGATTTAAGAAGTAATAAATGTCAATAAAATACAATTATGGCTGTGTAATAAATAAAAAAAAGGAACGTAGCCTACAGTATGTTATAACGTTGTTTTGCAGTAACCATAAACAAACAAAGAAACCCAAGACTACAAATAATATTATTTTTTGTTATGAAGGAACAGTTTTGGCGCAGTTAAGTGTTGTAACAACAGAATAACCCAGGCGTTACCTGTAAACAGATACGGAATAGATTCCTCTTCTGTCCCATTTCATTGTTCAGTGTTGTTTGTTCTCGGCTGGTTTAGTGTGTGTCTGTGAAACCACACTACATATAGGTATTGGTACATTAGTATACAAAAAGATGAAACTGTTAAACATTGGTTTAATTTATATAAAGCAAGCAGAAACACTGCGATGACACCGCGCCACTTACAAATACACAATGATAACTCTTTATCGGCTCCTACTGCCTACACTTAGCAGCCCAATTAAAAAAATCTAATAACAAAAATTAAATTTATCTATTTTTGTACAACTTTCCCGCTTGAAAAAGTTGCCTGACCGAAAATTAAAAACAATCCACGCTTATCACATTTATTATGTCCTTTTCAGTTGCGTTTCAGTTATAAAATCCTATACAAAATATATAACAAGTGTATATACATTTCTTGGTATCACACGAGGAAAGACAGTTTTATTAGCTTTAATTTGATACCATTTACAAAATTACGTCATCATTTACACATTCGGTGAATTCATAGAGCGGCCGATGTCAGCAGTGCGGGTAGTAGTACGGAAACCTCATATGAAATGCATTCGATAGCTTTTCCCGTACCACCAACTAAAGTCGGGACGCACAGTAGTGTTAATCTCACCAATTCAAAGTAACCTACAAAACATTACGTAGTAATTAGACGGTAGATTGGTAGTTCATCTAACCCTAATGCGGAATACGACAAAGAAATCTGCATGTCTAACAGGTTGGCACTATATTAAAAGAAGAGACGACACAAGCTGGTAGCATGTGAAGGAAAATCGATTTATCGGTTGTGCGTTAGTTAAGTTGCCGTCGAAAAGGTTTCAATTATTCAAATTAAGAAATAATTCGATCACGCGGCTGAACCCCTGGCGTGAGTTAAGCGAATTACCAAAATTAAGTTTATTAGGGTTTCAACCATTATATGGGATACTAGCTGACCCTTACGACGTTGCCCGTGGTGGTTGGTATTTTCAGTCTTTTTAACGTAATTGTATTCTTTTTAAGTGTTCAGTCAGTGAGTGGTATTTGGCTTATATATATATAGATCTTAAATAATAAAAGCACTATTGTCATAATAATAAAAGATCTGAAATTATGATTTTAGTAACTTTGATCCC
>JAGFPH010002432.1:19482-40797 GCA_018207615.1 Philaenus spumarius | reverse complement strand
CCCCCCCCCCGTTCGAAGTGCAAACTTGCGAAACGAGATTTCCCGCTGCGAGCGGAACGTAGATGCGCGTCAGGTGCAAACGAATTCTACTAATGTATTTCGTACACGGAGCGATAATTCGGCGCCTTCGTGAGCACACAAATCTCCCAAATATTGGCAACCACGGAAACGTACAGAAACTTGATTTTGAAAATGCTCTCAGCTCACGTCGGCAGCGTCATCGAATTATTTGCGTTGAGCTGTTGTGATTTTACTGGTTGGGACTTAAGATTTAAAGCATTCTCAAAAAAAAAAAAAAAAACAGTCCAACCCAAAAAAACTGTTGAAATTATAGGATGTGATGTAAACTGCATAATGTTCGCCCTCCTATCTCATGTCACAGCATAGATGTATGTTGAGTATTACTACCACAGTGAAACGGGATACTCGAAAGCATATACATACTCTCAAGGCCCTAGCCGGGGGGGGGGGGGGGGCCCCCCCCCCCCCATTCCACAATTTAGTAGTCAAAATTAATACTAGGTTTAAAAAGTGCAAATTAAATAATAAAATAGACAACACAACAGAGGATAAAGCAAAATATGTTGCATCATTGTGCATTGCATGCATATTTAGATTTGCTCGATTAAAATACAACGTAGCCTACAATACACATGGATGCAGTAGGTTACAGCCTTACTCTCTCTTGCGAGCTAGATCTGATCTGTCAAATAAGAAAACTATGAAGGTTCAACAAAAATACTTTACTCTAACAAAACTCGCAATGCATTGTGTATTGAAAATATTGCCAATACGGGGGTTGGCGTGCGAAGCACGCAATGCTATGTGCATTGAAAACTCCCCCAATACGAGTGTTGGCGTGCGAAGCACGCAATGCATTGCGTATTATACCCCCAATACGGGGGTTGGCGTGCGAAGCACGCAATGCTCTGTGCATTGAAAATTATCCCAATACGGGGATTGGCGTGCGAAGTACGCAATGCTATGTGCATTGAAAATTCCCACAATACGAGGGTTGGCGTGCGAAGCACGCAATGCATTGTGTATTGAAAATACTCCAAACAGGGGGGTTGGCGTGCGAAGCACGCAATACTATGTGCATTGAAAATTCCCCAATACGAGGGTTGGCGTGCGAAGCACGCAGTGCATTGAGTATTGAAAATACTCCCAATACAGGGGTTGGCGTGCGAAGCACGCAGTGCATTGCGTGTTGAAAATACTCCCAATACAGGGGTTGGCGTATTGAAAATTATGCCAATACGGGGCTTGGCGTGCGAAGCACGCAATGCATTATGTATTGAAAACACTCCAAATACTGGGGTTGGAGTGCGAAGCACGCAATGCATTGTGTATTGAAAATACTCCCAATATGGGGTTGGCGTGCAATGCACTGTGCGTCGGCCACTTCTCATCAGGGCTATAGAATACAAGGGCTGGTCCCCTCCTTTGATGTTGACGCTCGCCGACTGCACCAACCTTACTCTCGCCCCCCTCCTATGTGACGTCACTGAGGTACCATGACGCGCCGCGCAAGCACGTTTCGCCTTAGCTCTCATGTGTTATTTGATATAACGTTGCAGACGAAATTACTAAACTATTAATTTGGTATATTATGTTATGTGTTATGTTGCTATATATTATGTTGTTGTGTTGCGTTCAAGCTACCAGCAGACCGTTTTAACAAGGTATTTATTTATTTAATGTTACGTTGCAGACGTGATTACTTTATGAAATGTTACCAAGATTATCAAGTAATATTGTCTGCAGCGTTACTTGAATATTCCAAGTATATTCCAACCTTTACTAACAAAATACATTAAAACAAACATTTTCAGAATGATAAGATATAAATAAATAAATATACAATATATAAATAATAATAAGATTTAAACTTGGAGTACCGGTAATTATTGATAACTCAAAATTTTAAAACAACAAATTTTAAGTACTCAGCTTCAAATTAAAATAAACATTAAAAAATATCAATTATTTAATGTAAGAGTTGCAAGCGAGATTACTTTGTGTTAAAAAGTTACCAAGGTCCTCAATTAATTTCTTCTGCAGTTGTAGCGTTTGTAGAAACGTATATCCAAGTAACTTTTGAATTCGCGCGCCAAGGCCAATTCAGTTGGCAACATTGTAAGTAGAACCAGTCTGCCACTCTCAAACAGCTGTTAGCTACTTGGTTAGGTATAAGCCGGCCGTCCTTGATTATTCATCTTTCTGCAGTGGCCTGACTATGTAATGCAAAGTGACAACACGTTCTACTTTGGACTAAACCGAAGCTATTTATATGTAATACCGTCTTGGTAATAATTAAAGCATCAGTAAGCTAGTTTTATTTAACATGCGTTAGCGAGTTGTTTAAAATATTCTTGTGACGTGTTTTACGGCGTTTCTAGCCAAATTGTCTGACCTTGCCTAAGGCCTATTTCGTTACAAAACATGTCTACCGACTAAGTTATCCATCTATCTTCTACCAGGTAAAGTTCAAACCTAAATTACACCCTGAGTTAGCTATAATAATATGTATTGTGTGAATTTAATTGTAATATTTATCTACACTTGCAGAGTAAATTATGTCATAACTTAACTTCATTTTTTTTATTAGCCTATATTTTACATAGCCTATCTGTTTTACTTTACGTAGCCACAAGCCTTAAACTATTTGCATTATAAGTTTTAGAAGCCTTTTTAAGCCTTATAAAGGTGTAATAGTGTGTATTAAAAGCTCTGTTTTAAATATTTCTTTGTAAGCCTATAAATTAGAATACTGTTCTATACACGAGGTTAAATTACAGTTTCATACATGAAATAGTTATGCAACTTTATACATGTTTTTAGCCATGTACTAAAACATGTGTTTTTTTCTTATAGTGAACATCACTGGTTTAAGTATTACATGGGTTTATCCTACTACAAGTTTTGACTTCCATCTTCGGAACAACAACAATAAAAACACTGCTATAATGAAAACTTTCTGAGTGTTGCTAGAATTTTTGAACTGTCTGTTACTTAAAATATGATATCTAAATAATAAAGGCTTACATAGTTGAAAAAGGCTACAGTAATATTTTTTTTTTTATATAATAATAATTGGGTGGCGCAGCTATAGCATTTTTCGGACCTTAGCCCTAAGGGCTCTATATTAGAAAATTTAATTACCTTTTTTTTTAATAGAGAGACGTCTCATATTTTTTTTTATTATTAATTAATTTTTACCTAGTATTAAGTTTGGCCATAGATATAAAATTATTATCAAATCCATGGTGAATGTATTCAATTTTGTAAATTTATAAACACTACTAGTTCGTAATTTTGTATTTTTTTTTTATTGTAAACAGGGAGGGTTTTTCAAATTTTATTTTGGGGAGGGTTTTTGTTTTTGAACTTAATTAATTAATATATATATTTTGTAAACATTTTCTTTGAAAATCAATTATACTTAAGGGCATGTCAATTTAAAATTTTATTATTTAAGGGCGTATAATCTTTTGTATTTCAATTTAAAATAATATTTTAATAAACAAATTGTTTATTAAGTGAATTGTATTTGTTTGGCATTTCCTGTGAATAGCTAATTCAGGTGTTTCTCGAAAACCTTTCCAAAATGAGGTAAGGCTACAGTTTTTTTTTTATCTTTAGAAGGATTTATCATCTTTGTTTCTCCCTTATGTATGTACCATCCCATTTTTGACTCAGTACGCTTTCCGTTTTGTTTGTTCCCTTTGAGGATGGTACAAAGTCAAAATGTTTAAAAAAAATCTTCACTAGCAAAATTCACTTAAAATTGTCAGAATAATTAGATATAATTAAATTTATAATATACAAATAATTTGAATCAAATTTAAACCTAGAGTAATAAAATTATTGATGACAAAAATAAAAAATAAAACATAATTTTAAGTTAAACTTCTAGACTAAATTAAATTGCACAGTGTCAATTTAAATTTAAATACATAAGAATAGTTCAATTGTTTAAATTCAACTATTAAATTAACTATTCCCTAGGCCAAGGGAAGGAAAATTTCTATAAAGCAGTTTTATTTTTTTTTTAATATTTTATGACAGCAGTAATTATTATGTCAATGTGCATATAAGTTACTCATTATGTGTAAGTATTTATAAGTTGTATGTGTTTTATTTTATAAGTATTACACATGATCTATTAAACTGCAGTATGACACGAAATTCAAGTGTTAGTGGTTTATTGTAATAAATACAATTATTTTCAATAATGTGACACAATTTGTTCAATTTATTTAGTTTTCACAAATCTTTCGGAGAATCAAATTAAAAGTATGCTAACATTAGTACACCACAACGGTTTATTACCCACAAATTAGTTAGTTTTATTGTAACCCTGTCTTCTTCCTTTAGTGTCAACACTAAAACTAAATAAAGAAGAGGGCATAATAAAAATTGTACAGCTTTGATAAGAAATTGAAATTATTGTAGCAGAAAATATTTTTGAGAAGCGGTGGGAATTTAGCAGGCATTACCTCCGTGACGTCATCACAGGGGCAGTCACGGGAACGTTCTCCTCGGCGGTCTGGTCTAGTGTATTCTATAGCCCTGGCTTCTCATAGTGTTCAGTGTCAAGTTCACATGTGCGTTAAATCTTTCCATACCCAAACATTTTCTAAATATATGCAAGGTAAAATGGCAAAACTTTCAAAGGCCTAGGTCTAATACTTTAGATGTTATTCAATCGTAAGTACCTCCAAACATGGAAGAAGTAAACTTTCGGGAAACGAAGTTCAAAGTTTCAACACTGTATAATCGCGAATTGCACTAACTTTTTATTATATTTTTTTAGGATGAAAAAATGATTACAAAGGTCTAAATTTGTTTACGCATATTCAGAAAAATATGTGGAATAAACCAATTAAATAAAAAAAAATTGTCAACAAATTCTAAAAAATGCTGATTTTTGGTGGCGGATTATTTTGTAATGTAGATGTTTATGATGTGATGTAGTACACAAGGTTTTTTAAACTTGAAGTTGTTTGGCTTTGTAAAATTTATTTGTGACAGTAAAATAATTTGTATTTTGAATTTAAAATAAATTATAATAAGATTTTTAATGACTATATACACAGTTGTTTAATTTTAATAAATTCTACTTGTAGTAGATAAGTATGTGGATTACTCTTTTGTAAATGGTTAGTAATACCAATATTTCTGCCGCATAATATGTTATCTGTTTTAAAAGGGTAAACAAACAAATAAATAAAAGAACGAAATAGATACAGGAAGTAACCCAGGAATCGGAATTATCTGAATGGAAAGCTTATTTAAAGGTTTAATTTTAAGCTCCCTATACTCCGCACCGACACTCATATGACGTGATTCAATTTGTAAGTCGTACCTCGCAAGGTATTACGAAGGGACTGATTATATTCCAGTCTATATAAACATCTATTTTATTTGACGGCACTAAATACATTTAATCCCGCGCTGTGTGATAACTAATTACAGTAAGCCTCGGTCTTTCAAATGTTTACACCGAAAATATGAATTCTTTTTAAAATATACAACTCTCCTAATACATAAACCCACACAAACTGATTCTAACCCAGAATTTAAATAAAAGTATTTTCCCTATTTCACAAGTTGTGCCCTCACCTTTATTTGGTCCATTTGGCTCTGGTCGGTGCAGTAAGCTTCCTCCTCCCTATGTATAGCCTACCTAGGCTTTCACCCGTCACGGAAATAACCTCACTGGTCTCTCGTCGATGCCCAAGTCGGCGTCTACCCCGAAGTCCCCTGTCTACCAAGCATCCTCGTCCAGCCCAAGAACCTTTCCCAAAAGCACCTCCTTTCTATTGTGTTCTCCCTATTTAAAAACTCTTGCCCCCACTCGGTTTTCCCCGTCTGGTCTCACTTTGATTTTAGCCTACTTAAAAATGCAGCTGTGCGATGTAGGCCTACATAATTTCTAATTACATATCTACCTAATCTATATTACATAATTGGGCTTACAAATGCAATTCTGCTATTGTCGAATTGTTCGGTTCGAATAACAAGTATATTGACTCATTCCATTTCGTAACAAAGGGATCTATGAAACTCGCGCCGAGTGAAAATCGCGTCTACTCAGAAATCGGTGTAAATCGCGCCCAGTCTAGAAATCGTCCTAATAACTACCTGCCCCATGAGTCACAGCTCAAACAGCTGAGGTGTAGTTTTAAGGTCCAGGTACCCTCGAATCGACCTACACCCCGGCGAATGACCTCTGAACAATGCTTTGGAAATTCCTAACCCACCCAATAACTTCTAATCAAACCTAACCTAAATTCCGAAAGATTACCGTTTAGCCAGTAGAACGCCTGTATAAAGAGTGATGGGAATCAACTTATAATGCTTAATCTATCATTCAAATAGAGAGGGAGTTCCGTATTAGCAGAAAAAAATACTCAGGTAGAGATTGTGGCGTGCAAATACTCAAGTAGAGATTGTGCTAGGCAATACTCAAGTAGAGATTGTGCTGGGCAAATACTCAAGTAGAGATTGTGCTGGGCAAATGCTCAAGTAGAGACTGTGATGGGCAAATACTCAGGCAGAGACTGTGATGGGCAAATACTCAGGTAGAGACTGTGATGGGCAAATGCTCAAGTAGAGGCTGTGATGGGCAAATACTCAGGTAGAGATTGTGCTGGGCAAATACTCAAGTAGAGATACTGCTGGGCAAATACTCAAGTAGAGATTGTGCTGGGCAAATACTCAGGTAGAGACTGTGATGGGCAAATACTGAGGTAGAGACTGTGATGTTCAAATACTCAGGTAGAGACTGTGATGGGCAAATGCTCAAGTAGAGACTGTGATGAGCAAATACTCAGGTAGAGATTGTGCTGGGAAAATACTCAAGTAGAGATTGTGTTGGGCAAATACTCAGGTAGAGACTGTGCTGGGCAAATACTCAGGTAGAGACTGTGATGGGCAAATACTCAGGTAGAGACAGTGCTGGGCAAATACTCAGGTAAAAGCCGTGCTGGGCAAATACTCTGGTAAAGGCCGTGCTGGGCAAATACTCAGGTAATGGCCGTGCTGGGCAAATACTCAGGTAGAGACAGTGCTGGGCAAATACTCAGGTAGAGACAGTGCTGGGCAAATACTCTGGTAAAGGCCGTGCTGGGCAAATACTCTGGTAAAGGCCGTGCTGGGCAAATACTCAGGTAATGGCCGTGCTGGGCAAATACAAAATGTTGTAACATTTTGGGGGTTAACCAAAAATTGGTTAATTTTTTTTCGCTAAACCAAAGGTCACGTGACTCCAACCTAATGTTATTCTAAACAAATTTGGAAATTAACCTGACTTTTCGTTGCGTTAACTCAATATTTGTAATACTTCCCCCAAAATGTGTGAAAGTACCTATTTCAATTACCTGTTCACCAAGCCGATTGAATCTCGGTACTTGGGTTTTAGTCTTTTTGCTAGAGATGTAAAAAGAGGTCCCCAGATAGTTCTGATTTGGTTTTATATTTTGTTGGGGATCGTTAGAGAGTGAAGACCCCGAGTTTTCGTCATCCCAACCACTCTGCGTTTTCCGCCATCTTGAAAAACCTGCAGCAATTTTTCGCTTATAACTCCTAAACGGTGCATCGTAGCCAAATTTGCTACATTTTTATTATTGTAGAGGATAAATATTTCTGCAAGAATCACTAATTAATTTTGTTTCCACAACCAATAGCAAAGGAGGTGGACAGCAGCAATGAAGGGGTAAAATCGCAATTCCAACAAAATTGTCACTTTTCCGTCAATTTGGATCTCTCAATCAATTAGTAAATATGCAATCAAAGTATAAGTTATGAATATGTTAGTTGCCTTTAAACTGCATGTCTCAAAAAGTTTTTACCGCCTATATCAAGGGGTGGGGGTAAAATTGAAGGGAAAAGGAAAATGTGTTTTTCGAGTTGTCCAGAAATATTGTTTCAACTATTTCCTCAACCATATTCGTGTGTATAAAGGGAAAAATAAACTTTGGGTTTTCACCCTGTAATCATCCCGAACCACAATAAAAAAATCACAACTACCTGATTTAATTAGGGTTGGACCCTTTTTTACCCCTCTAGCCACCGGACTATTGTACCTATTACACCTAGCCATTCCGTAATAAACCAGAATCAATGGCGCTGTGGTCAAATCACTTCTAACTTAGTTACAGATAGTGCCAAGTAGCGTGAAGCGTCACTTGAGCATGCGCTGTAACGTCTTACCCTCTCCTACTCGACTGTAAGTCTTAGGTACAATCACTGCCAAAAGATGTTGATATACAATCAACGCGACTACATAGCAGACAATAAATGGGTAGGGCAGGCGGCTCTGACTGTACTCCGCCGCGAGAGGGGAAATGTGGTGGGAGCCGGCGTAGGAGTCTTGCACACCCCCTCTTTGCGCTCCATCCTAATTGGCGCTATCTGTAACTCGATATAAAGAAAATTAAAAATGTTCTTACATATTTTAAATATTCGCAAAATCGTTTGACTAGAATTGGTTTTGATAACTGCCACCCTAATCGGGTGATAAATAGGAACTTAGTATAATCAATACCGAATCCATTCAATTTACCAACATCTTTAGTCCACTCTAAAGCTTTAATGTCTTAGTACATTATGGATAATAGAAGCAAGATAGTCTCTTGGCTTGATACGTGGGAAGTTTTTCCATCCAATTGGAACGGAGCTGAACAACTAGAACGTAATTGCTTTTATTATTGCGTCCACTCTATTGGCACGTTTCGGTTACTCGTATACATTCATTGTAGTCTAATATTGCCTTGATTAGATCTGTCCTCAGCGAGGCTTTGTAAACTTCATACTTGTAACGATGTGGAAGACACAACAAATGTTTAAAAATTAGTAATGCGTAATTTAATTCGCCATTTTGTTTTCTATTTAATCATTTACAAACAATATAATAAAAATGTTTGTTCTGTTACTTTTAATTTAAATGGGTACAAAATTAAATCTTGTCACTAACAAAATTAATAACCACTTCTTCCTGACCATTCATATCAAGGATGGATTATTTTTTGAAATATCGATATATCGTGTTTTCGGTACATCGCAAAAAAAATATCGTATGAAAGAAATTAACGATGTATCGAAAAAAGTGTAGGCCTATACATTTTACAACTAAAAATGTAAAGTTTTTTAATATTTCCTAATGTTTTAAGTTGATTGATAACAAAAATTGTCTAAAAATAGTTTAAAGAACCGGGTAATAAATTTATAGTGAAAGCTAAACATAAATATTATTTTTTAATGTTACATAAATATAAAAAGGTACTTATATCATATCAAAACATTTTATTTAAATTTTTGCAAAGTGATTTGCTTCTACGGTCGTTTATCGATATATTTTCTGCTTCGGGTGAGTAGAAAATATTTTCAATCGAGCAACGAGTACGCTTCTGCCCTGATGATGGACTGCTGTGTCCGCGGTCGTCGCCGTAAATATCCATATTTTCGAAAATAACTGTTTTTAATGAAATTTGACATACAGTCATGTTTATCCACGGAGTATAATTACAAATAAGATGGAGAGAGCACTACTACACTGGATTCCACGTTCACCGTGCAGTACAGAGCGCCCATAAGCCATGTTATCCAAACGGCAGTCTCGGCTATACTAGCAAACTAAAAAACATCAACTCCTATACAACGCTCGGACAGTTGACGCAACCCGCATGACAATAAACGTGATGTTCCCAGTAATGGTAGTAGCATGACTTCTCCCTGTGCACGTGTAAATGAGTGTAGTAATAAGCCTGTATAGCCGGTGAGATCTATGTACGGCAAAATCAGCCAAACTCGGTCGTCCGCGGGGAACATTCTAGTTTGCCGCCTTTAATTTGTACCGCCTTTTGATTGACTTTTGAATGTAGAGGAAAATGTAAAATTTGGCAGAAATGTTAATTGTAAATTTTTCACGCCACCAGTATGCATTAAATTAGTTATATTTCATTCATATTTTTTTTTATAAAACGTTAAAGTTTTATCAATTATTAATGTGAGAAAAATACATGAAAATGTTAGTAAGCGAGGAAAATTTGTACTATTTATTAAGAGACATTATTTCAGCGACAAAGTTGTAGACAAATAGTTGAACCTTAAGAATGTATTTACCTTTTGAAGTGATAACTTCTTTAGGCCCTTTGGACACTTTTGCTTGACTATGTTTCTGAAATCTCGCGTCACGCAAACTTTTGCGTAGACACAAGTCAGAGCGTGAAGAGGAAATAGGTGATACATAGTATATATAGACAAGTAAGCGCGTGGAGAGGAATAGGCGATACATAGTATATAATAATACGTTATTATAATAAGTATAAATAGTGACAATTATAATGTAAGCATTATTTATTTAGTGACTAATGATTTTGAGTGAGGTAATTAGTTAATTCGCTCTACATATAATTCTAAGAATAATTCAATATGTACGGGATAATTATAATAATTATTATATTTGTGCGTTTAAATTTTGTAAAAAAGATTGATTTTTGACTAACTGAAGTAAGTTTATTCAAAATTTTACATTTTGTACATTTTGACAAAGTAATATTTTACATTGTTTTATTTTACGTAACTTATTATTACTCACTTAAATATAAAATTTAGCTTCATATTACAACAATGGAGGTTAATAGAGTATCTATTCCTCACAGAGTAGTTTCGTCTAGGCCAGATGGCCAATGCTTATTCTACTATTTGGCTTTAATTGTACATGACACGATTCACTGGGGTTTGAGGTGAGGACCAGAGTTGTTAGTCATGTTTCAAACAATTCTCGCAGGTTCTAACCATATTTATTCAAACGATTTATTCAACAAAAACATAATAAATCGCGGCTATGAGCAAACCGGTAACTTTTGGAACCTAATGTGAAATTCAAGCAGCATCCGAAATATGTTTTATTAATTTCAGTTGTACAGAGATAGTTATTTGTTGTTGGAGAGAGAGTTTTGGCGAACCGATTGAGGGAGTAGGGAGGCTAAGGTTTACTGGGGAACTGACGAGAGGCCACTTTGATGTTCTCATTCCTCGCACACCTTCTTTACCCGAAAACTCAATGGATATTAGTGTGGTGGAAATACAGTCAGCTTCCCAATCCCAGGTTTCAGACGATGGTCTCCAAATTTCTCAGAATAGTGTACATCATCATCTGATGCAGTTCGGTTGCATCCAGAACAAATACCAAAAAACGAGAAAAAAAAAGACGAAAGCGTTTTTCTAATACAAATCGCGTAAAAGCACATAGGCAAGCGGCAAAAAAAAAAAAACTGTCTCAAAATACATACAGAATCAACTAAAATACTTTAAGATGTAACATTTGCTGTAGGTAACCTTATTATTGCAATAGCGAACATTGTCCTGTTACTTATAGTATATATAGACAAGTAAACGCGTGGAGAAGAAATAGACGATACATAATATATTATAATACGTTATTATAATATTATAATTATTATATAGTAATTATCCCTTACATATTGTATTATTCTTAGAATTCTATGTAGAGAGGATACACTAATACCTCACTCAAAATCATTAGTCACTAAATAAATACTGCTTACATTATAATAATCACTATTTTTCGCATACTTATTATAATTATAATATTATTACATAATAATATTATAATTATAATATTGTAATTACGCAATTTCAAAATATGGTATAACATTTTTTGACAATTTATTGACTTGTGTAATTTGTTGACTTTTATTCTCCTCTGATATTAATACTGATAAAAATATAAATCTGTCATAGAAGTTATCACTTCCAACGTGTGGTCTTAAGCACACCCAATGTCTTTTCTGTCTAAGACGAGTAGTTCTGTCACAGTGACAGGTTAAACACAACTAATAATGTAACATGTTTGCACTACGCACGGCCGTACCTCAACGCTGTCCAGGCACTGGCTGCCGAGTTATTGTGTCGATCACATCAAATAACTTAGATTAGTATGAAATTGCTGGTTTTCATACACAAACTTATAACTTTTTAAATACTGTAAATACCGACCGATAAAATACTAAACAAGTTTAGTATAGGTACCACTTGCTGAAAAGGAAAGGTTTAACTTATTAGCTTCAGCTCAGAAAGTAACAAATTCAAAATTTTCTGAAAAGGTCGTAAATACATATGTTTTTGACTTGATGAAATTTCTTCGAAACAGTTCAGACACAAGAATATTGTATTTTATATTGGTTATTCCTTGGCCATATACAAAATGTCCCTTCTAGTATTGAAGAAACTAGTTTTGTTGCATGAAAACAACGTAACTTTTTCAAGGGTTGATTCGGAAATGGCAGATACTTTTAATTTAGAGGGGGAAATTTCGGTCGAGTGAAATTAATGATTAAACAAATTTTCTCCAGAGTGGGTGTTAGCAAATGTTTTATTTTTTTATCGTAAAGTTTTGAGTTACAAAATAGCTAAATGTAGATTGTAGTTTACACTTAACTTCTTTAATGATACAAGTTCATTGGTAATGCTTTTGTCACCCTGCACTTGCCAGAATGACTTTCCTACCACCATGTGGAGTATGGTGTTGTTTTAAGGTTGTAACGGTAGCTGAGAAAAAAACAAATCAGGTGACAACAAGGTACAGTGGAATTAAAAGTGGTCGAAGACTAGACCGACTCCAGACAAGTTCTGATGGTGCAGTAAGGAGCATTCATGCAAAGCAGGTTGTGGTAAAGGAGTCGATGGGGCTGACTCTGGTAACGGAGGGGGGGATGTGGTAGTACCCTCCACCTTGTAGTAACATTTATATTAATTAGTAACCATGTAGTAATAAAGGGTCCACTTATAGCGGACATGATGTATTGGCTAATAGACAGTTTGCTGAGAGCACAGTTTAGAGATAAACTAAGGGGGTGGTGCGGGAGCAAGCGCGTCCGCGAGTAGTCTCAATAGAGGGTGGATTATTCTTGCCTTTGCCTTATGTTTAGGATAGTCAGTACGGGACCGTCAGAGATCGAGTAGTGGATGCACGATGTTAAAACCACTAAGCATTTACCAAATTATTTAAAGAACCTTCTCCACCACCAAACATCTTGACAACGTTCATCGCTGGAGGCATTGGCGGATCGAGGGGGTGCTGTGGGGGCTGCAGCCCTCTCCTTTTTGTTATTACAATTAATTTTTGTTTAACCCTCTAAGTGGCAGACTGGACAATTGAGTAATTTCAGGTAACACAACTTTTATCGGATAATATTATCCAATCTCAATAAAACAAAAACCATTCGAAATATTTTAAACTTTAATTTGAGTATTTACAAATTAGTTCTAAAACGTATACTTGCATATGTAATCACCGTTGTAAAATTGTAGTTATCTAAATAAATGCCGCCCGAGAAAACACAAGGAAATGCTTCAAACTCGTAATTTTTTAAAGTTACATAACCGTTAGACATATTTGTATTGAGAAGAATATAATGACAATTTTATTTCAAGATTTGAACTTTCTACCACGGTATTCTATAATCATTAACCATTCTTATAGTTTCTTAGATATTTTTTTCCCGGAGGTGAAAATCTTCAAAAAGACTCCGGTAGTGTGCACGCAATGGTAGTGTGTTATTTTTACCCACTAGAAACACCTCCGGTTATCATAACCAGTCCACCAGACCGACATACGATTTTATTTTCTTACTAATAGTTCGTTGCGTATGAGAAGATTATAAAACTAAAAAACTCTCCGCTTCATTACGCCATCAGATCATGAGGCTTCTTTCTGCTAAGGCGACGGATGTCACCGTTTCTTAGATATGAAGTTTTCCGTAAACCCTTGCAATTGGACAGTTTTCAACCAACGGGAAAGCTCACTTTGCAATCGAAGTATCTATTACAAATTTGTATAATAATTTTTATATCGATTTGAAGTGCAAGTTCTATATTTTCGTCTGATATAAGGAAAACCTGATTTAGTGTTCCGAGGCTATTCGGGTATTTCCGTGAAATAATTACAATTCTTCAACGCCCTAGGCGGGTTAGCCGTTAGCTTTTCCCATTGTCTACAGCGCGGCTGCGCCAGCGTCTTGCTGGAACTGTATACTATACGTTTGTGAGAATTTTGTTTGGTTGTTCTAATTTAGGGGAAACAAAGTGAAATAAGTTTATAGATAAGGCTATTTAAAATTTTCAAGTATACAGTTCAATTCTATGATTTATTCTATACAATTTGTTACAATATAATTTCATTTTTTGGGTAAAACAAATTATTCCTTAATTCCTATTCAAAATGGGTTTCCGTGAATAGTCTAAAAAGACGGACTGGCAACGATGGAACCCGTTACATTCGTCGAAATGTGAAAAATAATAGACATGTAAATGAAGTATATTTTTACGTTTATTAAAACTTAAATTCTATGATTTATTTAATTGATAGATTGCAGAAATACGAAAATTTTCGATCAAATTATAAAGCGTAGTATGCTAGGCCTTAGAACAAAGTTTTCGTACCCAGACCAAAATTAACAATATATTCAAAATTTTACTCTGTAGTTGCACCTAGAATATATAACAAACTTCCAGAAAATATTAAAGCCTGCACACACTTAAAAAAATATTTGACTCTTTTAAAAAGCGGGCTTTTTGGCGTGGATTGTGTTGGAGGTCTGTTGGAGGTTTTGGTATAAATAGGAATACATTATTATTCTAATTTTATTTGGATGCGTTAGAAATGAGTGTAAGAGATGTGTTAGGGGTATGGAAGTGTTTTATTTTTTTTTATATATTTGTGCATAGTGTTGTGTTACTTTTTTAAATGTTAAACTTGTAGCTACCAATGTGTATATGTAGGTATGAAAGAGAGTGTGTATGGTTTATTATGTTATGTGAGTGTGTGTTACGTATGAGTAATTTTAACTAAGTTATATTTATGTTATGAATGCAGATCTTTTGGTCTAATTAATTAATTATCACAGAACAAATTATTCTTGTCTTTCTTTTATTTATATTTGTAATCAATTTTTAATTTAATTTTAATTTACTAAGGATTTAACTGCTCCCGATGTCATCTTCAACTCTTTTTTTTCCTTCTCTTTTTATTTTAGTTGAGAGATATGCAGCCTCAAAACGGGCTGACCCATGGAGGCTGCATTATTCATTCCTTTTTTCTCTTCTTCTTCTTAAGTTTTTCTGTTGTTGTGTATATTAAGTTTTTTAATGTTTTAGGATTTGGAAGTAATATTGTTTTGGTTTGGTTTCTCTTTTGTGTATTTTATAGTAATTAATGTATTTCTTCTTAAGTTTTTTCTGTTGTTGTGTATATTAAGTTTTTTATTGTTTTAGGATTTAGAAGTAATATTGTTTTGTTTTTTTTTCTCTTTTGAGTATTTTATAGTATTTAATGTATTTCTTCTTAAGTTTTTGTTGTTGTTGTGTATATTAAGTTTTTAATGTTTTAGGATTTGGAAGTAATATTGTTTTGGTTTTTTTTCTCTTTTGTGTATTTTATAGTATTTAATTTATTATTGCGTCTTTCTTATTGTAATAAAAGTAATGAAAAACAAACAAAAAAAGAACGATTGTGTAAAGGAAACGTGAGTAAAATGCAAACGAATTGAAGAAACGCAGTTTTTGGCCAATACGATGTTGGATTGGGCGTATAACACCCCCTTCCACCCGACATTGATTCATTGCTTGATATGTAGGCCCACACACGGAACACAATTGGCAAAGCAAGATAGTGCTGTTGACGCACTTCCCCCTAGTAAGATTTCTAGTGTTTGTATTTGAATTCTGATATTTTTCATATTTTGTTTATTGTCACGAGTGTTGCTGATATTAATTATAAATTAAGTAGGGTTAATCAATTTTACACGAAGCACAGTAGAGAAAAATCATAATCGCCTAATTGTTTACATGTTAGACATCATTTTAATAGTATATTTCATCACTATAAAAACAAGTTAAGCGAATAAACATTCAATTAAAGGAAGAAATTACGTCAAATGAGACAGAACAAACTTGTGAAGAGTACACCGAAGCTGTAGTGCCAGTGCTAATTCAAATAAAATGTCAATAACCATTTTTAAGAAGTCAAATTTATGATTTTGTAACCTACTGACCATAAAACCGCTTAGAGTTGTCACAATTTTATCGTGTTTGGACTCATTTTGCGAGGAATAATATTTAGAGTTAAGTAATTAGAGTAAAAATTAAGTAAAGTTAACAGTTACAAAACAGTTATTTTGTAGTACTAGGGTTAGTGGTTATTCATAGAAGAACGCTTAGCGCCAGGTAGGCAGTGTGAGTGTGTCAGCGCGTGGGGAGCGAGGGGCGATTTTATATACCGGGATCTGAAGGGGGTTGAGTATGCATGGAAACCCTGACGCAATTTTATTTCTGATTATTGTTATAGGCACTACAGTGATCATGAAAAGCCATGTCGTCGCCCTCCAGCGTGGTCGACATCGCCAGGGGGGGGGGGGGGGAATGTGGCGGGGGCGTCGTTTATTAAAAAGCTTATAACTTGAGAACCGTTCAGGAAAAAACATTGAAAAAAGAGACAATATACTCCATAAAATATGACCTTTAAAAACGGTCATTACGTTTATAGTCATATAGTTGTTGGTTTATGAGTAAAGAGCATTTTTATTGGTAAATGAAGAAAAATGATGACTTAAATAAGCAAAACCAATAAATTTCGTCAGGCTTTCTATGCATGCTCAACCCCCTTCAGATCCTGGACACGGATTAGAGCTCACTTTTGTTTGGCCAAAGTCTCCGAAAGTGACACTTTTCGATTCGAGCCCAAGTTTAAGGAAAATGAGCCAGGATCGAAAAGCCACTTTTGGACCTTGTGATGAACGGCACTTTTCATCATACTGTGATTAATAATATTGATTATAAATTGTTTTTTTCTTCAAAATAACCCATCGTTTCTCATAACGTTCCTGAAGTACAATGGCAACATAGTTTACTTTTACAGCACTAACGAAATTACTGAGGTCAGCTGATTTTAATATCAACAGCGATACAAATAAAAACCTTCCTTAATTCTAAGAATTCTTAGGCGTTGATTTTTAAGGAAAAGTTTATTTGTCTTCGCTGTTTCGTTAGGAATAGCTGCAAACATTACATGGCAAATTTACATTGTTTAAGTTCACTAAATTAATTGGAACAGCTGATATCAAATCATCGAGTAATATTAATAGACACAATACACTACTACCGATACTGGTACATGAATAAACGTACTGATGTAATTTTTTAAATAATAAGTTAATAGTTTATTTATTTAATACTTGTAAATATATGTAGTTTTTATTATTACTCACGTTTGTTTCTTTGTTGAAATCGTTATTATATCTAATAAGTTAATAAGACGACATTTCAAATCATAATTATTATTGATAGCGCTACTGGTGTTTATAATTTATAATACTAAAAGCTAATATTGAAACTGACTATTTTCGATACAGTGTGATGAAAAGTAATTTTCATGCGGATCCAAATTTAACCTTTGGATTACTTCCTTACCTTTCGTTACATACAATTTTGGATTTGACTGTAAACTAAAATAAATATTATTTTTCTTTTTGTCACATTCAGTTTTAAGTTATTTATACAGAACCAATCTTCCGCCGTAGACATGGCCAATGCTGCTGTATCAGCCAAATCTGTATCGTTTTTGCCAACTACTGTTGAAGTAGTATCACCAGCAAATAATACTGCTTTTGCGGGTCCAACATTTTGAGGCAAATCATTTACATAAATTAGGAAAAGCAATGGTACCAAAATTGACCCCCTGAGGAACACCACGAAGGACTACTTCCCATTTAGAATGGTCAGAGTTCAGATCGCTGTCAGAGGTAGTAACCCCATTTCAACACCTTAGACTGTAGTAATTGTAACGTCTAAATACTAAATGTAAATACTGGTAATGATTGAAATATGGATAACTGTGAAATTTTCAGTGAAATCGGTCGAACAGTTTTTGAGTCTATAGAGGACAAAGAAAAAAGAAAGAAACATTCATTTTTATATATATAGACTAGTTGGCCCGACCCGGCTTTACACGGATAGACAAATCAAAGTTAAATGTATATTAACAAAAAATATATTATATCAATAAATATATTACACTATGTATTTCTTATGGGGATTTTTAGTAACTTTGACCCCCCCCCAAACCTCCCTAAAATTTAGATTTTTTTTTAACTCTTTCTTAGCTGCACCTAGGGCCCTAGAGGAAGCTACATACCAAATTTCATTCCAATCCGTTCGGTTTTTCGTTTTAGTAACGTTGACCCCCAATCCCCCCTAAAATTTCGAATTTTTAAAACCCTTTCTTAGCGAGTACCTAGGGCCCTAGAGGACGCTACATACCAAATTTCATTCCAATCCGTTCGATGGTTTTTTGTAGTAACTTTGACCCCCAAACCTCTCCTAAAGTTTCTAATTTTTTGAAAAACTTTCTTAGCGAACACCTATGGCCCTAAGGGAAGGTACATACTAAATTTCATTCCAATCCGTTAGATGGTTTTAGAGAAATCGTGATTTTGTATCTTTGACCCCCCAAACCCCCCTAAAATTTAGATTTTTTTTTTACCCTTTTTTAGCAAGCATTTATGGCCCTAGAGGAAGCTACATACCAAATTTCATTCTAATCCGTTCGGTAGGTTTTGATAAATCGTGATTTAGTAACTTTGACCCCCCCAAAACCCACCCTAAAATTTCTAATTTTCGGAAACCCTTTCTTAGTGCGCGTCTAGAGCCTATGAAGAGTATTAGTGCCAAATTTCATGTTTGTAGACCTCGTGGTTTTGGAGAAACTGTGATGAGTCAATGAGTCAATGAATGGTATTTGGCTTTTATAAGTATAGATATAGAGTACATTACCATGTCTTGAATATAGCACAAAAACAGAAATAGGCTTCATAAAACTTACAAATTTAATGTAATGTTTTATTTAGGCCGTATAACTATGGACAGTAAACATTTATTTTTACATCCCCATGTTTATTTTTGAAAAATCGATGTTTTATTTACATTTTTTTAACTTCAATTCAGTCTATCCCAAGCTACCGTACGCTCTTTACTAAACCATCAAGTATTTTACAATTAAATGCCGGACACACAACTCTACATTCATTTTATTCGTGTAAATATAGGCGCCTGAATGAATTGAGGACGTTTTGAGCATTTATGTACCGTATTTACACCTTGTTGACTCGTATTTTCAACTAAAATATTTGTTAAACCATAGCCTACCCATTTTAATAAACCGGCTTTTTAAGAAGTATTTTATTTTAATAGCTGGCCCGACACACGTTGTCCTGTTCAAATTTCAATAAATTTGTGCTCGTTTTGTGAATTTGTGATAAGCTGAAAATGGTAAAAGTGAGAAAAAAACGTATTTCTAAGTGATCGTTGTGACCACTCACAATTACCCACCATTTTCTATTGACGATTGTGGCCATGGATATTAAACTTGAGGAGGAGTACATTCAGAAGGACTCTGTTACCGGAGTTAACTGTTCAAATGTACCGGAGTAACATGAAGGTAATTTCTTGTCCTTGTGCTATAATCATGGATTCCCAATTTTTCTTAGGAACAAAACTTTTCTGAACAACATAATAAAGTAGTTTCCACCAAATAAATTTAAGGGAATGTCAGTTTTTTTTTTATTAATTCTAAAAAATTGTTTACGCAAACCAGTACTTTTCAAGTTTGAAGGCCTTGAACTTATAAGAGCAGACGATTTTAGGAATTTAATATTGTAGGTTTTCAAATTTGATTGAAATTGTTTCACTTGCTTACTGACTTGATTAAAAAAGTTTGAAGATGGTGACTGCTCCTTAGCCTAAGTTTCGACGCCTCGGGCGTACTCGAGTTCTTCTTAGTTTAACTCAAAATGTATTTCAGTTTGTTTTCCGTTTAAGACTATCTGCGCATATAAATAAAATTGAAGTGTCTGTCTGTGGTTTCGAAATAAGTAATTTTTTCTAAACTCATATGGTTATTCACACTTTACCAAAACCCAAACATGCATTTGTAAATGTTTTGTCTGTCTGTATGTCTACCTGCCTGTCTGTTTAAACGAATAAAAGAGCACTGTGGCGACAAAATCACACTGACTTGAATAGAACCCCGAACAACAAAACGAGGAACACAAACAATAACTAAACAACTAAATTGTAAGTTATGTTTAATATGTTACCCTTATGTACATTTCGATGACATGGTCATCATCTTCAGAGGGTTTTAACACTACCTGCCTGTCTGTTTAAACGAATAAAAGAGCACTGTGGCGACAAAATCATACTGACTTGAATAGAACCCCGAACAACAAAACGAGGAACACAAACAATAACTAAACAACTAAATTGTAAGTTATGTTTAATATGTTACCCTTATGTACATTTCGATGACATGGTCATCATCTTCAGAGGGTTTTAACACTACCTGCCTGTCTGTTTAAACGAATAAAAGAGCACTGTGGCGACAAAATCATACTGATTTGAATAGAACCCCGAACCACAAAACAAGGAACACAAACAATAACTAAACAACTAAATTGTAAGTTATGTTTAATACGTTACCCTTATGTACATTTCGATGACACGGTCATCATCCTCAGAGGGTTTTAACACTACCTGCCTGTCTGTTTAAACGTATAAAAGAGCAATGTGGCGACAAAATCACACTGATTTGAATAGAACCCCGAACCACAAAACAAGGAACACAAACAATAACTAAACAACTAAATTAATTGTAAGTTATGTTTAATACGTTACCCTTATGTACATTTCGATGACATGGTCATCATCCTCAGAGGGTTTTAACACTACCTGCCTGTTTAAACAAATAAAAGAGCACTGTGGCGACAAAATCACACTGATTTGAATAAAACCCCGAAATATAAAACAAGGAACACAAAAAATAACTAAACAACTAAATTGTAAGTTATGTTTAATACGTTACCCTTATGTACATTTCGATGACATGGTCATCATCCTCAGAGGGTTTTAACACTACCTGCCTGTCTGTTTAAACAAATAAAAGAGTACTGAGGCGACAAAATCACACTGTTTTGAATAGAACCCCGAACCACAAAACAAGAAACACAAACAATAACTAAACAACTAAATTGTAAGTTATGTTTAATACGTTACCCTTATGTACATTTCGATGATATGGTCATCATCATCAGAGGGTTTTAACACTACCTGCCTGTCTGTTTAAACAAATAAAAGAGTACTGTGGCGACAAAATCATACTGATTTGAATAGAACCCCGAACCACAAAACAAGGAACACAAACAATAACTAAACAACTAAATTGTAAGTTAT
>JAGFPH010002432.1:9360-19382 GCA_018207615.1 Philaenus spumarius | reverse complement strand
GTCTGTTTAAACAAATAAAAGAGTACTGAGGCGACAAAATCACACTGATTTGAATAGAACCCCGAACCACAAAACAAGGAACACAAACAATAACTAAACAACTAAATTGTAAGTTATGTTTAATACGTTACCCTTATGTACATGTCGATGACATGGTCATCATCCTCAGAGGGTTTTAACACTACATCGAAATGTACATAAGGGGATAAGGGTAACGTATTAAACATAACTTACAATTTAGTTGTTTAGTTATTGTTTTTGTTCCTTGTTTAGTGGTTCGGGGTTTTATTCAAAACAGTGTGCCTGTCTGTTTATCCGGGCTAATCTCCGTAATGGCTGAACCAATTTTGACAAAACTTTCATTTGCAAGTAAAGGACTTTTCAGAGATTAATCTAGGGTACTTTTATCCCAGTAATATTTAGGTTTCCTATCTAAAAAATATGGACAAAATTATTTGTTTTGCGAACGGACATGACCCGCGACCATTACAAATAAAACAACTGATCTGGATCAAAAGCTTAGCGCTTTAAATTTACCTGTGTTTAAATTTACCGTATAAGCTGGTTCAACCGTTAAATATATATCAAAACACTATGCAATAATCTGAAATGTACTCGTAGGTCTTAAAAACACCTCAAAACCTGATTTATAATGTTTATGTTCGTTCGGGAGTTATGAGTATCAGACTGGCGGTATAGATAAAATCATATAGGATGGCGCGTAGGGCGGGTAGTGCGAGTGAGACAGAGTACCTATCCCACCACACTTCCCCTCCTAAGTTTAGGCGGAGCATTGTACAGTCAACCCTAGTTATGTCGGCTTACAGTATTTACTTTCTGTTATCGAGACATTTTAAATAAAACATGTACTAAACACGCTTAAAATACGATTTAAATTAAAGGCTATTTTAAAACTTATAAAGTAGTTTATTATAAATTTACTATAGATATAAGTAAATAGAAAAATAGTATATATTTACATTACATTAATAATTTATAATACAATATGTTTAAATTTAAATTAATAATTTACTGTCAACTCTTCAAGTCGTTTCTTATGAATTTAGTATAGATATATATAAAAAAAACAATATATTTACATTACATTAAATTATTAACTGTCCCGCTCTTCAATTCAGTTAATTATTATAAATATTGTATAAATTCCGAACATTTACTAAACTGGAAGATATTTATACCTGTTAGTTGCAACATATCACGCAAATTACAAATATATAAAATTTGTCCTATTTAAATAATCCTAGTACTGTGCAGAAGCTTGTAATTGAAAGCGCCTCCAATACTAAAAATTGCTCGACGGCCCTCTAATCGATGGATTTGACACAGACTGTATTTTTCTTACAAAACGACAAAGACTGGTGTTGGAGGGAGAAGAGCATTACTGCTTCTGCGCAAACCACGCGCCATCCTAAATGGTACTACCTATAACGTGTATTTTAGCGTTTATTGGTGCATAGCTAATAATTTACGTAGATCATAGCTTAAGGGATACATAGATCGATTTGGGCGAAACTAACTGATCGTTTTTGGGCCATGGAACTCGGATCTTAAATATTTTTGAAGAGATAACTTCTATTGGCCCGTTGGGCACTTTCGCTTGACTATGTTTCTGAAATCTCGCGTCACGCAAACTTTTTGCGTAGACACAAGTCAGAGCGTTAAGTGGAAATAGGCGATACATAGTATATATAGACAAGTAAGCGCGTGGAGAGGGAATAGACGATACGTTGTATATAATAATACGTTATTAAAATTATTATAATATTAATATATTATAATAAGTATGTGAAAATAGTGACCATTATAATGTAACCATTACTTATTTAGTGACTCATGATTTTGAGTGATGTATTAGTGTATGCACTCTACATAAAATTCTAAGAATAATTCAGTATGTAAGGGATAATTATAATTATTATATTTGTGCGTTTTAAGTTTTGTAAAGAAGATTGATTTTTGTCTAACTGAAGTAAGTTTAGACAAAATTTAACATTTTGTACATTTTGACAAAGTAATATTGTATATTGTTTTATTTTACTGTAACTTATTATTAATCACTTAAATATAAAATTTAACTTCATATTACAACAATGGAGGCCATACACGTTAGTGGAGTATCTATTCCTCACAGAGTAGTTTCTTTCTACGCCAGATGGACAGTGCTCATTCTACTCTTTGGCTTTTTAATTGTTCATGACACGATTCACTGGGGTTTGAGTTGAGGACCAGAGTTGCTAGTCATGTTTCAAACAATTGGCGCAGGTTCAAACCATATACTTTAAAAGTAAAAAAAAAAAAAAAGAATATATCGCGGTTAAAAAAACCAGTAAAATTTTGGAACCTCCTGTGAAATTCAAGCAGCATCCGAAATATTTTTTATGAATTTCAGGTGTACAGAGAAGGTTATTTGTTGTGGGAGAGTTTTGGCGAACCGATTGAGGGAGTAGGGAGGCTAAGGTTTACTGGGGAACTGGCGAGAGGCCACTTTGATGTTCTCATTTGATGTTTTTCTGATACAAATCGCGAAAAAGCACATAGGCAAGCGGTAAAGAAAAACCACTGTTTCAAAATACACACAGAATCAGCTAAAATACTTTAAAATGTAACGTATTTTACACAATATAAAATTGCAGTAGACAACCATATTATTGCAATAGCGAACATTGTCCTGTCAGCTAATAGTATATATAGACAAGTAAGTCCGTGGAGAGGGAATAGACTATACATAATATATTGTTTGCATACTTATTATAATTATAATAATAATGCTACATAATAATATTACATTTATAATAATAATGCTACATTATAATATGATAATTATGCAATTTCAAAATATGATACAATATTTTTTGACAATATTTTGACTTGTGTAATTTGTTGACCTTTATTCTCCTCTAATATTAATACTGATAAAAATATAAATTGGTCATAGAAGTTATCACTTACAACGTGAGTTCTTAAGCACACCCAATGTTTTTTTTTTAATGATATAACAAATTTAGTTTTAATGTATGAAATCAAAATTGTTATGTCTGTATGGTATGACTGAAATATATGCAAATATATGACTGAGATAAATCGACTTAAAGTTGCTAATATCTCGAAAAGGAAGAGTTTTTAGAAAAAAATTCTAGAGACAAAAAATGTTTATTTCAAAGTGCTTGACCTAACAAAATTGCTTTCAAATCGATTTCTTAAGTTTTAAGTCTTAGAAAATGTTGTAAAAAATAAAATTTACGAAATCGATTTGAAAGCAATTTCTTAGGTCAACCACTTTGAAATAAACATTTTTTTAAAAGTTTTTCTACAAACTCTTCCTTTTCGAGATATTTAGCAACTTTATGTCGATTTATTTCAACACGTTTAGGGCCGCCATTTTGTTTTTGGTGGTCCAATTTTTATTTTCTTTATGTCATTTTCCTAGTCTTAAATATAACTTTAATATGAGGTATCACATGACCATACTTCCCATTTAAAAATTTTGAGTTGCCCCCAAAATCCCCCATTTTTAGGGGACACTCAAAATTTCCGATTGCTTCATAAGATACTTTGGGCTAAGTTAGTATCGTTCCCCAAAGGATGTTTGTTTGTTTTAACAAACACAAAATTTAAAAGGGAGGGGACTTTTAAGACACCTGGTAGCCTATATAATGAAACTAAAACACATACAATTTTCACTTTATAAAACTCTTTAATACATAAGTTCTTAATACCGTACAACATCAAACTACGGATATCGATACACATCTGTGTTTACGTTTCGATATATCGAATCAATCCGATGTGTGTAACAAGAACAGAAATGTAGGCCTATTCGTTGAATCAGAGTATTTTGAATCGATAAAAATAAAAAAGCCTGAAGTTCTAACTTTGTAAGCATATAATATATAGGCCTAAGCTAACTCCAATTAATTTTATTTACTGCTGTCATATTTATGTTTCGCAAGATGTACGAGTGGCTATCCCCAAAGCGGGCTATGCCTTTAGGAGAGCCGGGTGTTTTTCTTTGTTTTAGTTTTTCTCTTCCAGAGTAATGTGGGTTTTTTCTTTGAAGTGTATATTATATTATTTTTAAATTTAAGTAAATGGGTTTTTACTTTGAGTTTAAATAATAAAATGTTATTGTAATAAGCTGTATATATTAGTTTTACGTATAGGTGTGTAAGTGTGATTGGTTGAAAGTGTTTATATTTAAGAATATGATACAAGTCAAGGTTCTCTTTATGCCTGTTTTTGAATTTGTTTTTTTCTCTCACTGGGTTCTAATGTATAAATTATGTTTAATAGATGTGTTGATATTTGGTATATGCATTGCTTCTGGAGGGAGTTATAAATAAATACAAAAAAAAGTTGTGTTTAACCAAAATGCAAGCACTAAAACAAAACAAGAAAATAACTTGAAGTTCTGTCTTATAGTCTTTAGTCACAGTATGTTTACCAACATATTCAATGTGCTTATTTCGGCAGCACTACCTCTATTTCCTAAAGGTAATCGTCTGCAGACATATCAGCTGAGGGCTCCAATTCCGTTCTGCCTTGCGCGTACATTTAGCAAATCTATTTGGCATTGAATTAAAAACACGGAGGCGATGCTGTAATACGGTTTCTAGTAATTAAAAGCAGTTTTTATCACCGTCAATTTTACTGACCTTGTTCTGTATTTGTTGATTGGTACTTATTTTAGTTGATGTTTTCTTCGCCTCCCCTGGGTGGGCGCCTGTCTTATACTTCTGATACGTACCCACTTGATTAGAAGTCGTAAAACCGCTTTTATCGAAGTAATGGTCACTGAACAATGTCGTTTCTTTCATAGAAGTTTGTTATACAGGGTTTTCATAAAAGAATGGTGGGTTTTCAATAATTCGTACGAAGACAGTAGGGACATTTTGTGATGTTGTATTGGTATCCCTGATAGCCTCGACCCAAATAGACAGGCATCTGAAGGGGGTTGAGTATGCATGGAAAGCCTGACGAAATTTTATTTATGATTATTGTTATAGGCACTATAGTGATCATGAAAAGCCATGAATAGCTGTATCTCAGAAGCTCTTCATTGTATAAATCCCATTTTGGTCACACATTAAAGTTATATTTCTCTACTTTAAAGTTAGTCCTTATCAGTTTTTATGAAAACCCATTGTTTCACGGTGAAAAAACACAATTGTACGGTGCTATCTAAAAACTAAAAATTTTTGAAAATTTGCCTGAAATTTGAATGGCTGTACCTCGAAAAGTATTACCCTCACGAAGATGATTTTCATTTTAAATTGTGGTAAATTTACTGTTCTTTAAAAAAGGGCTGAATGGTTTTTTTTCGTCAAACCAGTCCTTCATACTAAACATTGGAAAAAAACAAGGTAAAAAAATGTTTTCGTCATCGGTGGCGCGCGCGGAGCACTGCCGAGATAAAAAATATTGGAATTTTAAATAGTGCCCCTGTACATACAACATTCCAAAAATCAGAACTACCCGACCTTTTGCATCTATGGATGTACAGATTGACTGAACTATAGTATATCCTCTACAAAATCCGTTCAAATTTCTGCATGGCAAGACGAACTTGTATATATTAGTGCTACGTGTAAAATACATCCACAGTAGCATTAATTGTTCAACATGCTTTCTTAAATTTACTGAAGCTTTTTTAATAACTTAAATGTATATATTTGACTTATTTAGTGAGTTTCTTAGTACAAAACTATTGATTTTGCTTATTTGAATCACCATTTTTGTTCATTTACCAATAAAAATGCTACTCATAAACCAACAACTATACGACTATAAACGTAATAACCTTTTTTAAAGCTCATATTTTATGAAGTATATTGTCGCATTTTTCAAAGTTCTATCTTGAACGGTTCTCAAGTTGTAAGCGTTTTAATAAATGTCTCCCCCACCATATTTCCACCCAGGCTCCTGGGGATGTCCAAGGTTGTTAGAGTACAAGGTTAACGCATTAGACCGTTTTCGTGGTTCAAGCCAGCCACGTGCAGTGGCGTCACTCAGTGACCGGCCCGCCGAGTGTCGCACTGGCTTTGGCAGTTAAGGGTCTGCTCCAGTAAACGAGAAATCCACCGGAACGCAAACGCCTCTCACTATATCCCTATCTAAACAGTGCAATTTCTTGCGCTGACATTGCCTCATTTCAAACCATTTTATAAGTCTATCTTTTGTAATTAAGTGTTGAAAAAACAACTGAATATTCTTTATAAAATTTCGGATTTTTCTTGCAAATTATTTTTCGATATTAATTTCTTATTGTGTTAGGAAAAAAATTCAAACTTTGTACTTACAAAATGTAAAAATCAAAAGCATTTAAAAAAATGTAAATTGCAAGACGGATGCGTATTGTGACTGTGCTTAAAATGAGACCTTGCAAACAATTTTATGATAAAAAATAAACGAAATAAATGGTTTGAAATTTAACATTGCTCATATGGGATAAAAATCCAAGATGGCTGCCACTACAGCAGACCCTTAATAAGCAATGCTCTGCATATGCTCACACATTACACATTGTATAATGTTTGTAGTTGTAATAGCCTTGAACAATGTAACATGTTTGTTGTTATATTATCATGTCTCTATTTCCTTTAATTTATATCTTTACTCGTATAACTGCAGTAAATACAAAATGTATAAACATACAACTACTGGTTTATTTTTTGTTGTTGTAACATACATGAGTACATAATAATAATAATGCAAACAATATTCACTTATCACAAACGATTTTTATTTTCATAGTTTCTTGCCTAAACGTGGAAGATGAGGAAAATTGAATATTCTTCTTTTTTTAAATATCTAAGTAGCTCATAATAAAATATAAAAACTGTGCTTTTACTGGATTAAATTGTTTACTTATGCCAGAATATACTGAGAAATCTGAGATACAATCTTACTGTTGTTTTAGTAAACTACTTTTGTTAAGCATCATTATATTTAGCTCCTTTTTAACAGACAGCAAGATGAAAATTCTGCTGTGTATAATTATTTTTGTAAATGAACTTAAGCTTAACATACCTTGTAACTTTACAAATTTTATATGGTACATGAATGTTAAATAAATTTATTTATAGCATATGCTTTCCAAGTTAATATATTAAGTTAGTTCATAGTAATAACAAAAATATCACTTCCTTAGAACACTATTTTAATTCATCGCAAACGTATTTTTACATTTAGTTTTGTTTTTATTTTATGTTTAAAATATTTGTTTAAATTGTAGCATATTAATGTAGTTTTAAATTATTACATTTTTCACTGGTTATTAACAGTAATGCATTTATAAAGATGATGTCAGTGCATATCTGTGTTTGTAATATAGACAGCGAATATTTAGTTTGTATTATTTTTTGTCATTTTACATTAATTTGTAAGTAAAAATGAATGTAATTTGTTGTCGGAATGAATACAGTAAGAAAACTTAAGCTAAAATACAACTTAATAAGAGTGCTCACTGAACCAAAATACAACCTCATGGTACGAGTGAATCTACTGAAATACTAAAATGGCGGGCGGGGGAACAAGGAGCAGGTGGCTGTGCTAGGTCACTGAGTGACGTCAAAACGCCCGCCCGCTAACAGGAATTGTGGACTGCTGGGCGACGCGGGGATGCGTCAACCTTTGTACTCTAACAACCTTACAACCTTTGTACTCTAACAACCTTACCTTGTACTCTATGTCGACCATGCTGGGGGCGACGACATGGCTTTTCATGATCACTGTAGTGCCTACAACAATAATCAGAAATAAAATTGCGTCAGGCTTTCCATGTTTGCTCAACCCCCTTCAGATCCTGGACTAAAATGTTTGTTTAACAGCTGTTGTAATCACAACATGTACTCTTGTATTGTTGTAGGCGTGTGTTTTGTGTTTTCTGAATTGTTCATGTGGAGTTTGTTATGTTCTCTAATAAAGAAAAGGGAAATTGTGTTTTGTTGCTGGCTGAATTCAAGTCTGTAATTTCAGTTCGACTTGCATTTGGACGCGAATACAAAAAACTCCACCACATGAAAATAACATACGACATTGGTTCAAACAATGCGAAGAAATGGATCGGTTCAAAAGCAGAAATCAACTTGCAGACCAAGTTTATCAGACGAAACGAATTAACTAATTAGACAATCTGCAATCAGAAGTCTTAAGAAGTCAATACCCCGACGAAGCCTAGAGTTAGGTATTCCAAAAACAACAGCCACAAAGTTTTACACAAAACACTGAAATTACATGGATATAAAATCCAGCTATTGCAGGAATTGAAACCTGATAATTGTGCAGAACATTTTAATTTGAAACGTTTTGAATGAAAAGTTTGGACATCGATGGATAGGCCGGCATGGACCGATTCTCTGGCCTTCTAGGAGCCTATACCTGACACCTTGCGATTTTTTTCTTGTGGGGGGGGGTACATTAAAAACATTATTTAAAGATAAAAATTCGCGACCTAAATCATGGGCGCCCATACCTATGGGCAGAGGGGGGCCATGCCCCCCCCCATAGGTACCAGGGAAAGGTAAATATGTATATTATTAATTACAGTCAGGTATTTTTCTTTGAAGAGATTAGCACTAAAATATGTTTTAAATGTTATTTGCTGTTTGATTTTGCCACTTATTTTATTTTTTACAAGAATTTAAGCATGAGCTGGTGGGTCACTACTTGGTGCGGCCTGTAGGAATGTTATAGTTCTTTGTGTATTCACTGACGGTGTAAAGGTACAGACTCAATGCTGTGTTGGTTAATATTTCACCTGAACAGCCAAATTGGCTTCCCAAATTTTAAAAGTTTTCTTGAGGAGGTCAAAAATATCCCTGGACTCCTTTTGCCGAAGGAGGGGAGGGTACTCCTTAACACGTTCACTGCTACGCAAATTTCGTATTTCCTATGCTAGGAGCTGACCTTTTATTTTTTATACTGATAGTCTAAATGAGAAGAAATTACTTTATTTTTAATTTTTTTTAATTTCTACGTAATAATCACTAATATTTTAAAGAGGACGCGCATGTAAATAGCATATAGGCTCAAAATTGGCGCAATTATTTGTGAATTTAAAATACTCCCCAGACGGGGATTGGCGTGCGAAGCACGCAATGCAATGAGTATTGAAAATACACCCAATACGGAGGTTGGTGTTTGAAGCACGCAATGTATTGTGTATTGAAAACACTCCCAATACGGGGGTTGACGTGCGAAGCACGCAATGCATTGTGTTTTGAAAATGAGCTTTGGGTTGGCGTGCAATGAACTGTTGAAAGCTACTTATTGTTATAACGTTGATCAAAAAATTTCTTTTAAAAACAGAAATGGCGACTATTTAAACTGTTTAACGTATAATATCTCGTGAACAATGCATTGTGTATTGAAAATACTCACCAAAATGGGGTTGGCGTGCAATGCACTGTGCGTCGGTCGCTTCTGATAGTGTTCAGTAGCAAGCTCACATGTGCGTCCTTAGCAGTGAACGTGTTTAAGCCCCATACCCCGGTCTAGCCCCCCCCCCTAGAAAATATCATATGGGCACCCATGACCTAAATCACTTAAAGAACAGGATTAATTAAGCAATGACAACCGTTAACAAAGAAATGTTAACTAACGTTTGGGCAGAACTTTATTATCAATTGGACATTTGCCGAGTGACTAAAGGCGCACACTAGGGCCATAACTAGGAGATTTATCAAAGGGCAAAAGATCAGTGTGTCCTTCACTATAAAAATGTAATACCTCCGTAAGCTTTTTTTTTAGATGCGCTAGTTGAAATTACACACCATATGGTATGTTATGAAGAAGTTTTATTTATGAAAAACACTTATTTATTACATTAATACACTTATACATGACTAATGCAAATATTGTTTTGAATTTGTAACTCAATTGCAAATACGCAAAAAATTACTTATAAAATGTCATTTTAGCTCGGTCGGAAATTGGAATGTTATGTATTGTACCTAAAATTGAATTCTTCGAGCCTTCTCAGCTGCAAATGTACTGATGATGTC